>BQNB010000283.1:108137-187553 GCA_026074375.1 Tanacetum coccineum | reverse complement strand
ATAATTGCCAAAGGCCGGGTCACATGGCTAGAGACTGTAGAACACCGGTTAGGCATGCAGAGCCGATATGAGCAGTTAGGCCAAGAGATAGGCAGAGAGCTTGTTATGAGTGTGGAAGTTTGGATCACTTACGTCCAAATTATCCTAAGTTGAACCGAGGACGTAATCAATATAGAAATCAGCTAGCATTTGAAAGGAATAGGAACACCCGAGGCAATGAGAACCTAGCTAGGGAAATGGCTTTCAATGTGAATGCTGTTGATGCTCTTCAGGATCCTAATGTAGTGACGGGTACCTATTCCTTAAACAATCTCTACGCTACTGTGCTTTTCGATTCTGGTGCTGATTTTAGTTTCATATCCACTAAATTTGTGCCCCTATTAAATGAGAAACCTAGTATTGCAAACCATGGGTATGTGATAGAGGTAGCTAATGGTAAGAAGGAAGAAGTTGATAGAATTTTCCATGGTTGTAGACTAGAGTTAGGAGATTTTATATTCCCTATAGACTTGTTACCATTAGAACAAGGAAGTTTTGATGTGATAGTAGGAATGGATTGGTTGTCAAACCAAAAGGCCATGATCGTGTATCACGAGATGATAGTTAGAATACCTGTAGAAGAAGGTAAGGTACTCTGTGTTCAAGGAGAACGTAATGTCGGGAAGACAAAGACGTTAATGAGCACAAAGGAGAATGAACCGACGTTAAGCGATATTCCTATCGTATGTGATTTCGAGGACATATTTCCGGATGACCTATCAGGATTACCGCCACAACGACAAGTAGAGTTTCATATAGATTTGATTCCTGGAGCTACGCCCGTAGCAAAGTCGCCATATCGACTAGCGCCTTCGAAGATGCAAGAACTGTCGGAGCAACTTCAAGAGTTGCAAGACAAGGGATTTATTCGGCCAAGTCACTCACCATGGGGAGCGCCAGTTTTGTTTGTCAAGAAGAAGGATGGATCGTTTTGCATGTGCATAGACTATCATGAACTGAACAAGTTGACCATCAAGAATCGTTATCCGCTCCCTAGGATTGACGATTTATTTGGCCAACTTCAAGGAGCGCGCTACTTCTCTAAGATAGACCTTCGATCTGGTTATCATCAGCTGAGAGTGCATGATGATGATATCTCGAAGACCGCGTTCAGAATACGATATGGGCATTTTGAGTTTATGGTTATGCCATTTGGATTAACAAATGCACCCGCAGTTTTCATGGACTTAATGAACCGAGTATGCAAACCGTACCTGGATAAGTTCGTCATAGTGTTTATTGAGGATATCTTGATATACTCAAAGACGAAGGAGGATTATGAAAATCATTTAAGATTGATGTTGGATTTGCTAAGGAAGGTGAAGCTGTATGCGAAGTTCTCCAAGTGCGAGTTCTGGTTGCAAGAGGTACATTTTCTTGGACACATGGTAAATCACGACATTATTCACGTGGACCCAAGTAAGATTAAGGCAATGAAAAGTTAGAAAGCCCCCACGACACCATCTGAAGCAAGATCATTTCTGGGATTGGCTGGATATTATAGACGTTTCATTGAGAATTTCTTTAAGATTGCTAAACCCCTTACTTCGTTGACTCAAAAGAATCAGAAGTATGAGTGGGGTGAGAAGCAGGAGGAAGCTTTTCAAACGTTGAAGGATAATTTATGTAATGCACCAATATTGTCATTCTGGATGGAGTAGAAGATTTTTGTGGTTTATTATGATGCGTCAAACCAAGGATTAGGATGTGTTCTTATGCAAAGGGATAAGTTAATCGCCTATGTATCAAGACAATTGAAGAGCCACGAGAAGAACTACACGACTCGCGACTTAGAGTTAGGCGCGGTGGTGTTTGTACTAAAGATTTGGAGGCATTATTTGTACAGAACAAAGAGTGTTATTTATACAGATCATAAGAGCCTTCAACACATATTCAATCAAAAAGAGTTGAATATGCGTCAAAGGAGATGGTTAGAGCTAGGGGTGAGCGCGATTCCGGAACCGCACCTAACCAAACCAGAACTGAGAGAATTGAGAACCAAAAAACGTATATTTTAGGAATCGAGAACCGAACCGAGAGTAAGTTTCAGTTCCGCTTCGGTTCTCGGGTTCAGTTAGGGTATTTTTGGTTCTACCCGATTGGAACCGCTAATTTCTAAAAAACATCCAAAAACTCAATATTCTTAATGTGTTTCACACATCTACGTACCTTACCTGATACCAGGACGCTATTCTTTCCCCGTGCCGGCCGTGAGACTCTTTTTAATAACGAGAATGTATGGATTTTTGAATTATGTGTTAATGTAATTGTTATGAAGAAATATAAACATGAAGTTGCAACAAGGATGAAACTATTGTACCTTGTTAAACTATTAAAATCATGATGAATGTTTGAAGTATCACGTAAAAAACTAAAAATCTAATAAAAATCCCATATATTTGAAGTCGGCGATTCTTCGGTTCTGGAACCGAGAACCGCGGTTCCAAACCGAACCGAACCAAGAATCGAAATTTTGACATATTGAGGAACCAAAACCGAACTGCAGTTCAAAAATTTGGTTCGGGTTGGGTCGGTTCGGGTTGGGTCAGTTCGGGTTCGGAACCGCGGTTCTCGGTACATATGCTCACCCCTAGTTAGAGTTGTTTAGTGATTATGAATGTGAGATTAAGTACCATCCTGGTAAAGCAAATGTAGTAGCTGATGCTTTAAGTAGAAAGGAGAGAGTGAAGCCTCGACGAGTGCGAGCGATGGCTGTGACAATTTAGTCCGGAGTTAAAGGACTGATATTGGCAGCTCAAGGTGAAGCGTTTAACGATGAAAATGTGATAGCTAAAGGATTGAATGGTACAAACCAACAAATAGAAAAGAGAGAGGATAGAAGCCTACACTATATGGATCGTATATGGGTTCCATTAGTGGGTGGTGTAAGAACCAAGAACATGGACGAAGTTCATAAGACGATGTACTCTGTGCATCCCGGAGCGGACAAGATGTACTATGATCTTCGGGACATGTATTGGTGGCCGAGTATGAAAAAGGAGATTGCTATTTATGTTAGCAAGTGTTTGACATGCGCAAAGGTGAAGGCGGAGCATCAAAGACCATCAGGTTTATTGCAACAACCTGAGATACCTGAGTGGAAGTGGGAGAAAATAGCTATGGACTTTATAACAAAGTTGCCAAGGTCAAGTAGTGG
The DNA here is from genome assembly GCA_026074375.1 of Tanacetum coccineum. Taxonomy (NCBI): domain Eukaryota; kingdom Viridiplantae; phylum Streptophyta; class Magnoliopsida; order Asterales; family Asteraceae; genus Tanacetum; species Tanacetum coccineum. The sequence continues at coordinate 184,357 of BQNB010000283.1, read as the reverse complement.
TCATGATGCGATTTGGGTCATAGTTGATAGGTTGACCAAATCGGCGCATTTCTTGGCAATACGAGAGGATTATAGTATGGAAAAGTTAGCAAGGTTGTACATCGATGAGATTGTTGCACGACATGGTGTACCAACATCGATTATTTCTGATAGGGATGGACGTTTTACGTCAAGGTTTTGGCAAACGATGCAAAAAGCGTTGGGAACGCGTTTAGATATGAGTACGGCTTATCATCCTCAGACGGATGGACAAAGCGAGCGTACAATACAAACGTTAGAGGATATGCTGAGAGCGTGTGTGATTGATTTTGGTGGAAGTTGGAATATTCATTTGCCATTGGCTGAATTTTCCTATAACAATAGCTATCATTCGAGCATTCGTTGTGCTCCTTTTGAGGCGTTGTATGGAAGGAAGTGTAGGTCGCCGGTATTGTGGGCTGAGATAGGAGATAGCGGATTAATTGGACCGGAGTTGGTGCAAGAAACAACTGATAAAGTGGTTGTGATTAGAGATAGGCTTAAAGCTGCTAGAGATCGTCAGAAGAGCTACGCAGATAATAGAAGGAAACCTTTAGAGTTTCAAGTTGGTGATCATGTAATGTTGAAAGTCTCACCTTGGAAAGGTGTAGTGCGGTTTGGAAAGAAAGGAAAGTTAGCTCCAAGATTTGTAGGACCTTTCGAGATCCTCGAGAGAATTGGTCCTGTGGCATATAGGTTGAGATTACCTGAAGAATTGAGTAGTGTGCATGACACGTTTCATGTGTCAAATCTAAAGAAGTGTTTAGCTGATGCAAATTTGCATGTGCCGTTGGATGAGATTAAGGTAGATAAGACCTTACGTTTTGTAGAAGAGCCTTTAGAGATTATGGACCGTGAGGTCAAAACTCTTAAGCGTAGTAAAATACCTATTGTGAAAGTGCGATGGAATTCCAAGCGTGGACCAGAGTTTACCTGGGAACGTGAGGATCATATGAAGGCTAAGTATCCCTAGTTGTTTGAGAATGCTAATGTCGAGACTAATGGTTAAATCTCGGGACGAGATTTCCTAAAGGAGGGGATATTGTGACAACTAAGATTTTAGCAGGTTAGTTAAAGCTTGTATAATTCAGTTTATGTGTGTCATTATGTGTTTTATGTGTTTTATATGTGTATGAGATGGAAGTACATGAGTGATGAATCATGGTACTTGTGGAAATGAAATCATTTGAAAGCTTTGCGTAGTTTCAAATGTCGTGTACGTAATATTCTGTGTACGTACTATGTATATGTAATTCATATTATATATATTAGTTTAGTATTTTATAGATTATAGAGTACTTTCTATTTTTTAAAATAGTTAGAGTCGAAGGTTAGTTTGAAAACTAGTTAGAAAATTAAAGGTTTAGCAAAATAATTAAAGGTTTTTACTTAGAATTAAAGTAAATGTATAATAAATAAATAAAATAAAATAAATATAATTAAAAGGGTGGTTGTGTGGATCGGCCGAACAAGGGAAAAAAAGGGAAAGAATCCCAATATGATTACAACTTGTTTTTGGTAATTATCTTTTCCTAAGCATATAAATACAAATCATAACTTAATCAAAAATCACTTTTTTCTCCTCTCCTCTCTCCTTGGCCGGTCGAACAACACAAAGAACAAAGGGAAACCCCAAAAAAATTTAGGGTTTTGATTTTCAAGAGTTAAGGTATTGTTTTCTAAATCCTTTTTCAATTCAATTGATTTTATTTAACGTAACAATCATTAAGGATGAATTAGGTTATTGTAAATAATCTGTAATTAAGAGGTTTTGATCATCAAAAATTGTTTTAGGGTTAATAATTAGGGTTATGGGTAAGTTAATTAGGGTTAATTATGCTAAATTCGGAATAGAAATCTGGGCAGAATTTTAGGTCATCTTAGGTCCCAACGAGGCTGCAATTGGAAAAACTTTTCCCCCGGTTTGATGAGATCTTGAATGATGGTAACAAACACTGAGAGAGAGTACAACGAAAATAATTAAAGAAAAATCTAATTTAAATCTACGGGAAAACAAGCAAAGGTAATGGGGGATCTAAAAAACTACGGAAACAAAATTAGGTAAAAAGAAATCCTAAAATTAAATCTAAATAAATACGGGGAACAGAATAAGGTACTGTGGAAACCCTAAAACTAAAATTTAGAAAATAAAATCTAAATTAAATTAAAAGTCATATTAAAATTTCTAATTAACTTAACTTGAAAAATAAAGAAACTTAACTAAAAAAACGGAGGTTTGCAAAGAAAAAAAAAAAAAAAAAATAAAGAAATTTTAAAAAAAAAAAAAAAAAAATAAAAAAAAAATGGATAAAATAAAAAAAAAAAATTTTGCTAAACGAAAATAAACGTAAAACGCACCCTAAAAACGGTCTAAAACTGAAATTTAAGGAAAATTAAGAGTATACTAAATTTTATATTTTCCTAACACTAAAATGACAAAAGAAAATTTTGGTAAAAAAGAAAAATATTTTTTTATTAATTTTTGGATTTTTTTATGAATTTTCTAAGATTAAAAACTAATTAAAACTAATTAAATATAAAAAGTCAGAAAATATAACTAAAAAAAATCTGAAAAAAATCAAATTAAATAAAGAAAAAGTTAACAAATCTAAAAATATAAAAATGCCCAAATTTTACTGTTTAAATAAAAAGTAATTAAACTTATTAAAATTAAACCTAATTTAATTATTTAATTAACCCTGAAAGTCTAATTAACTTTGGGACTAACAGTGAAAAGGACTGAAAGGACAAACGGGGTAACAGGCTACTAACCACAGGGATTAACAATGTTAACTAGGAAAAGAGAAAGTTACACAATTGGTCCCTAAAGTGGACCCCGATTATAAGGTGGGTCCAAAGTGCTTATTAGCAAAAAGCTAAAGAAGCAAACTTCTAGAGGAGCTTATAGGGAGCATTTTTCATAATAAGCACATAAGATGAATCTCAAAGAATAAGCCAGAAACATGAGCTTAATGGGCTGCAGAACTCAATAAGCTTATTAGCTTATTTTTCTTTGTTTTTGTGGTTTTAAGCTGCAAAATAAGCTACAATTATATGGGGGACAGTTAATAAGGATAGGGGAGTCCTAAATAAGCTAAAGTTATCTAAATAAGCCCTAAGATAAGCTAAAACAGAAACAAGCTATGTTGACAGTTTCTATATAAAACAGAAAAAGAGTACTTTAAGCCTAAGATTAAGCTACTCTATTAAGCAAACTAATTATTTTAAGCTGCTAAACCTAAAATGCCTACCTATAAGCTATATAAAAAAGCACTAATGTCCTATGGCTTAATGGCAAATAAGCTAGAAAAATGGGGCTTAAAATTGGTGCTAGCACCAGGGGAGCTCAAAACAGTGAGCTAGGGGGCTTTTGGGCTTATGCAAATAAGCTCATAAGAGCTTTTTGGCTAAATCCAAGTACAAACAGAAGAAAAGGGGAGGCAAATAAGCTTATATTCAAAATTTTGGGGCTTAAGGCTTAGAAAAAGCTGCTGATAAATGGCTAGAAAATTGGTACTTTCACAAACACACATGCATACATACACACTTGTTACTTGGTCAAATTAAAAGGACAGCACAAAGGTTTGGTTAAAGTGCATAGAAACACAACAACAAGCACAAGAAAAGTATGCTTAAGCTGTTTAAACAGCTTAAGCAGTTTAGCACAATACTTCTTTATAAAAATTGATAGAAAGATCAAGGGTTCTTAAAAACTTATTTTTAACTAAAAGTTTTTGATTAAACTAGTCTAATAAGTCTCACACACTCAGCCAAAGTTGGCTGAGTGCATTTGACCCATGCACAACTCATTATTACCCATTTTGGATCTAAACCAAACACCCCCTTATTTATAAAAAACGAATTTTTTAACTGAGTTTGGTGAAATAAGGCAGAGATAAGGGCTAGAAGTGGATTTATACAACTTTTAACATATGCTTAATCAATTCAAACAGAATTAAGCTACTTAAATGATGTTTGAAATTTTGACAATTGGAATATCACAAAAACACTTAACTTTGATTAAAACTGAAAGATTACAACATAAAGCTTTAAAAACAAACTGAATATAGCAATGTAAAGCAAACTTAATTAAAATTATACTACAAAAGTAAAAACAAGGTGTGGTGCTTCGGCTTGCTTTTCTTGTCTTTTATAGAAGTCCCCAAGAGTCTTGGTTGCTTCACATGTGTTAGTTATGTGTGTAGAGAGACCCTTATCCAATCCTAGCCCTTGGATGGCTTTGTCTTCATCTTAGCCATTGATGGTTTTGCTCGGGTTGTGTGATTTGCCAGGGAAAGGGTTTGTAGGGGCATTGGGTTGTGGGGAAAGGGTAGGGGTGAGCTGGTAAGGGTACTTGGGAGGTGGTATGGGGCTAAAACAGTGGGGAAGAGGCAGTTTGGGATTTGGCGGGAGTGGTTTAAGGTACAGTGTGGTTGCAGGTTTAAATGGGATCTTCGGGGAAGAGGCAACAATGCCCCTTCACCTTTCCTTCTCTTTTCAATTCTTATTTCAGCCCTTTTTAGTTATAACAAGTTTTAGAAATTATTCGATATTACTGATACATCCGAACAACAGCCTTGTGAGAGAGCGCGGCGCATGCACCATGTCATGGCTTGGATGACACAGGCAAGTGGAGGTACTGCCATACACACAGCAAGCAAACCTCACACTGCTGGCCTCTGTTATCCGATTTATAGTGTCTATGCCGAACAATATCTCCTCACCCATCTCTGAGAGTCTCTTGATCGACAGGCGTAGATTCGCCATTAGGTGTTGAGTCGTTACTGACCGACGCAACGAAAGCCTGCAACTCTCGATAACTAGCGTCTTACGAGAGTCGTTTGACTGCGGTGAAACATTGTCTGAGATACTCCAACACTCCCTTCCATAACAACGAACTTCTAGATAGTGTTAGCTGTCACGCTGGAATGAGAGTTCGGTTTATTAGATGATGCTATATGCAAACCTTCTAACGCGAGCAACAGCAGGTTCGCGATTTTGAACTTTATAATAGGCGCGGCACCGATGCACCGTACACACAGCGATTGTTATCAGTGAGAGTCTTAACAATAAAGCGTGTATTAAACAGGAACAACGGCGTTCAGCGAGAAACAACACGCAAAACATGTCGCGAAAGATCTCACGAGTCTCCCCATCGTTTCTCTCTCTTTTCTTTCTCATCATCATAGAGAGTCCAAACACATACAGGCCAGCGCGGATACTTATACACGCTACTATAAAAACAAGCAATACTACACTACATGGCAAAAAATACAAGCACTTATTTGGTCACCACTTTCGACACATCCTCATACCTCACAGCTAAACAAACGAAGGTCCTAGGTAATGTTAGCACAACAACCACACACCATCAGTAAAACGCTAATAGAACAAAAGAATATAGGAAACAACAAAAGCAAAACATATGGAAAACAATAAAAACCAAAAACATGTAAACCGACATCAACATACAAGTACCTTACCGTGAAGAAACTGGAACATCAGGAAGACTGTGACTAGAGATGCAAATAAATCGGTTAAAAACCGGTTTTCCGGTTATTAGAAAACCGGTTTTCTCGACAACCGAAAAACTCTATAGGTAATTACTATCACACTTACAACATCCAACGCGGGAAATACCCTCTGGCCTTTTAGTCGTCATTTACCCTTATTCTCACATAACTTACGGTTTTTTTTGAAATCCGGTCTCTTTATTCTTATTTATTACTATCTATATCTAGCGTAAACTACTATACATTTACTACTCAAATTTGAGCGACAACCTTTCTCAGGTTTTTTTTGAATCCCTACATCTAGATCTATGAGAGAGTAAAACACATATTCCTATACTTTGAGGCGAACGCGGCTTACTCTATGTTGAGATAGTCTCTCACACGGGTGCATCGTGGTTATTTTTCTTTATCCGGGGATTCTATTCTACTCATTCAGGTACCACATAAGATTATATCTATATTCACAGTGCTCCGGGTATGTCTATTTTTGCTGGGTGTACATTCGAAGTGGCTGAATTGCTGTAAACTGTGAGATTCTTGGTATACGGTCAGTTCCCAATATTCAAAAGATCTTACAACCTTACACGAGAATGCTCAAAATTTGAGCGCATCTACAACATAAACTGTTAATTATCAAACATTTAAGTTAAACACAAACTCGGACACTGTGGCCACGAACACTGACTGCATCACTGACGGCACCATCTATGCTGTACCTCTCTCACCAGTTACTAGTCATCACAATATTAGACCATTATAGAAGCTTTCCACAGCCCGCGAGTACAAAACCTGGCGGTATGACACACATTTGCGCGTCTAATCCCAACAGTAATTCTCCAGATTTCCCGGCTTCTGACGTCTATATTGATCCTGAATATCTTAAAACAATACAATTACACCTGTCATGGACACATCTCGACTTCTTGGACATTTATCATTCTCAGTCGCACTTATTGCGAGACCTTGACATTCTTGACATCAGCATCCATATTCTATCTCCCTGTCGCCCTATGCACACATCTGGTCTGCGTGAGCACTCTGGCTTAAGTTTCTCGTCTTTCTCTCCGTCTTGCGATATCCACTTCCTCACAATACAAACTCGAGCAATACACAAAAATAATATTTATGCGGAGTCCAGGTATGTTATTTGTACTGCTCCTCTGTTACACAATGGTATCAAAGTAATGTCCCAAAGCCGTCTGTGCACTTTCCGAATTGCCATCACCGTGGTCCTCATAATACGATATTCAATAATATTACTGCATCTACAATATATTACATAATCTAGCCCAAACGACTACTTTCATCCATCTACGCGTCTCATTCTATAGTTCAATATCTAATCTTCCCATACACTCACCTTACGCATCCACTACATAAGACACTGACAAGAAACACGCTGATTTGGATAAGTAGTTGTGCATGCTTGCTATTCACACTATAATTCAAACCTTCTTTCTAATCTTGTGAGGTTCAATTATAGTTGGAGTCACTTTCATACACTTCGTAGAATGTCGCAATATGTCAGTATATGTACAATATCGGATGGTTTATGGGCATTGCTCACAGACTCACGTTATTGAGGGTTATCGATTGTCTTTGTATTGGGAATTGTAGCGAGGAGGAGTGAGTTCATGTGATTTTCTCTTTTATCAAGAAGCATACGAGACTCATTTAAGTATCATAACATTAATGCAAATGTTTGATATATGCACACATTATCTCATTACATTAGATGTCATATCTAGGTGAGGGATACTTACTTATACAGAGAATGGTGTTAGGCTGAGGTGGTGAAAGGGAGGACGTGAGTGTGAATTGATAGGAAGTGGGATTGATTTATAGTTCTTGTCTTGGGTCTTTTGAGTTTAGGGAGCGTGGTGAGGTGGGCACTATAGTAGGACGAACTATAACATTGAGTGGGTAAGTTGGTAGGGGACAGTTGGGTTCAGGAGGTACAATATCCTACTATTTTATTGTGTTGATGACACACTGAGAGTGATAGAGCATAATAGACTTTAGGCTGTTATCATATACTAGTCTGGCATTGAGTATTAGGTGAGATGGAACATAAGTAAGTGCTCAATTCAGAGAGTACAGAACGTACAATTATAAACTAATTGACTGCGATACTGAGATGAGCAACTATATTCTCTTAGTGACGAGCTCTATATTCAGCAGTGTCGTCACAGTGGAGATGGAGTGTGTTAGTAAGGGGTGAGATGACAGACTACATGGGGTGTGGGTGTGACATTTGAGACAAGAACATGTTGTCTTGTTATCGGGGAGAGAAAGATATGATAGCAAGAAGGGTGATAGGATTTGGGGGATTTAGCAATCTTATAGGTGTGTATGTGTTGGAGGACACGATGTATGTCTGCGGGTTGTGGTGTATATGCGTGTTTTGAAGAGATACTCTGGTGTGGTCATGAGGAATTACATTTATACGTCATTGATTCAATTATTATTAACACATGGGTTTATTTATTTTTGTTTGTAAATGGAAAAGTTGGAAGGGTAATAAGAGACACAAGAATCATTTATCATTGGGTTCTTTAGATTAACAAATTTTGGACAGGTGATAACAGGGTATAGTTGATAACATTGACACAATGAGTTGAGGGGACTACAAGGTATATTATGTATATGCATTTACTTTATTAGTTATATTATATATCAAATGTGACGCGAGCGAGAACTTTGTGGATATAAACAAGAGAGGGGATTATTACAGCAGGGATATAGTATAATAAATTGGAACTGGTGGTGCTTGGGGATGTAGGTATGAACGGGTGTGTGGTATGTCTTGATGAGTGAGGCGGTAACACTAATTCTAGCAGTGAGTATGATGAGGAGGGGATGAGTTGAGTGGTGGATCACGAGAGTACTGTGTAGGACATCGGATGTATAGGAAATCTACGGATGTTAACGTAGTCCACATGACATGACACTTAAATCTCTGATGTGGACTTTAACACTAGGGTTGGAATCTGAGTATTGGTTGGGGTAGAGTGATATGGGCATGTGAGGTATGTGGATAAGGTACGATTATCTTAAACATTAAGTGCATAGACAGATGACACATTTGTAGAGAGCGGAGTTATGTTTGAGATAGTACGTGTAGCGTGATGAAAGGGCTATGGTTCAGTCGGTAGACACAGGTAGATATGTGAAAAATATTATGGCATATGTATTAGATACATGATAATGAATTTAAGGGTTGTGTAGCGTGACAGGGATATTACAGACAGGTTATTTTTAATATTGAGAGTAGGGAATACTTATTTTTATGGTGGGTATACAGTTCTATATTGATGGATGTAGCGGGGTGATTACACAGATAGGGGCACATGTAGTGTTCTCGTCTGGTGTTGGAGAGGTGATTGCGAATGATTATGTGCATCACGTGCGTGGGGTATGTGACGATTTAGAGAAACTGGAGCATAAGACTTGTGTGGTAGACACGTTGATTCAGTTAATTGGTAACACAATATTTATATTCTGTTGTCTGTTGGTTCTTTATGACTCTACAGTTATATAATTGTTTGCTTTACCTGGTTATTAACGAGGGGGGTTAGGTATAGACTATAGTTTAATATCTAACGAGACAACTGATGTGGGACGGGTGCGGAAGGTGTTATATAACAGTGTGATCTCTAGACTTGTGCACATGCAGGGTATCATATTGTATCATTTTTATTATTTTTCATGAGGGTACTGGTCACAGTTGATATGAGAGTATCTCAGGGTACTGGGAATGCACAAGTTGGAGGATCAGGTACTTTTTAAATCTAGGGTCGGGAATATAAGGATCCTATCTGCATTACATAGCTAATACGGTGATAAGGGCAACTATGTATGTTGAGTTCGACAGACGGTGCGTAAGATTGGTCATTGTACATGCTGGGGGTCATCTAGACAACATAGTAAAGGATGATGTGGTAGGTTATAAGTAAGGTCTTCTTAGGAGGGAGGACGGGAGATAGATAATATGGGTGTTACAGGTATTAGAGTTTTTGGTATTGGGGAGTTAGGGTTATAGTTAGTTTTTGTGTTAAGTTGTTTAAAATTTAGTGTATTAAGGTTTAGTATAATATTTGTGTAGGAAAGATTGCACTGATTTAAGTATAAATGAGCAAAACAAAGGGAATGAAAAAAATAAGACATTCGAAATAGGTTTTATAAGTAATTTTTATAAGAAAGTGAGAGAGGTTTGTAGTGATGATTGATATAGTGAAATCGTAAAAAATTTATATTCTAAATTTTATTCAATTTAAAGTGTCATGTAAAATGTTTCTTAAAATTAGTATCACCGTATGTGGATAACAAAATATTAAAAGCAATTGTCCGTTAATTTCAGTAATAACCAAGATTTCGGGATTAAAAACCAATGAGGCCGTAACGGTAAATAAGAATTTTTTTTGCCGTACCATTGTGGGCGGTCCAAGTATCCGTAGTTATAGAAAACACCATATTTATAATCACGAAAACCATCAATAAATATCTTTTTTTTAAAGCCGTTTCCTCCATAATTTTTAAAACATCACTTCTAAGAGTAGTACGACTTACATGTGATACCCAGCGGTTTGTAGCCTCCTTTTGATGATCTCCTAAGCTTGACGTTGTCCGAAGAGTGGTTGAATGGAAGCGCTTGTTGAATGACAAACTCGTAAAATCAAGTCCGAAACCGCACATTATCAAATAATAAAAACTTACCATCCGCACCAATAGTACACCTAGTTGTGACGTATCATTTTCGCTAACCGCTCTCTGGTTTGACTGCTGATTCTTCAGTATTGACTCTGACTTTGGCATTTTTGGACTTTGGCCTTGATTTTGCACAGTCTTTTCCATTCCATGCTCAGTTTTGTCATTTTGGCTTGGTTTTCTGTCTTTTTGTTGATATCCACTTCCTGCACAATACAAATGCAAAACAAACATATATTTGGCAGTTTTTGTCTGTTTTTGGTCATTTAAGCTCGTTTTCAGAGGTAAAAGATATGTGTAATTAAGCACTTATCAACATGCTTAAAACATCTCCGATTTGTCTTCTACCTAAAGCGTCAAAGACTAAGAGCTGATTATGGCACCGTCGATTATCTCATCTCAACTTTGGTACTTTGAACAAGCTAGCTAAAGACGGTCTTGCATGAGGAATTCCTAGGGTTAAATTTCAGAAAGACCATTTGTGTTCAGCATGTGCATTAGGGGAAAGCAAAAAATCCTCTCATCAACCCAAAGCTGAAGACACTAACCAAGAGAAACTATATCTTTTACATATGGATTTGTATGGCCCGGTGCGTATGGCGAGTATTAACAGGAAAAGGTATATCTTAGTGATTGTCGACGATTACTCAAGATTTACTTGGGTTAGATTTTTGAGAACAAAAGATGAAGCTCCTGAGGCTATCATTAAATGCATCAAAAATATTCAAGTTCGTTTGAATGCCACTGTCCGTAATGTTCGAACATATAATGGAACTGAATTTGTCAATCAGACACTTTGTGAATTTTATGAAAATGTTGGCATCTCGCATCAAACATCTGTTGCTCATACTCCTCAGTAGAAAGGTGAAACCAAACTCTTATAGAAGTTGCTCGTATAATGTTAATATTTTCTAAAGCTCTATTATTTTTAAGGGCCAAAGCAATCAATACAGCCTGTTACACCCAAAACCATTCTTTAATCCGCATTCGATACAACAAAACTCCATATGAGCTTATGCAAGATAAGAAACTGGATTTATCATTCTTTCATGTCTTCGGTGCACTCTATTATCCTATCAATGACAATGATGACCTGGGTAAATTAGATGCAAAAGCTGACATTGGTTTTTTCGTAGGTTACGCAACCGCAAAGAAAGCATTCAGAATCTACAACAAAAGAACCCAGAAAATTATTGAAACAATTCATGTGACATTCAATTAGCTGACAGCTATAGCTTCTAAGCAATTTAGTTCAGGACCCGGGCTTCATTCTATGACTCCTGCTACATCCATTTCAGGACTCGTTCCAAACCTTGTTTCTCAACAACCTTGTATTCCACCAAAAAGAGATGATTAGGATCGCTTGTTTCAACCTATGCTCCGAGAGTTGTGGTTTTAGCCGATTCTCCTGTGTCAACTTCCATTGACCAGGATGCTCCATCAACAAGTATTCCATCAACACAAGAACAAGAACATTCTCTAAACATTTATCAAGGTTTGAAGAATCACCAAAAACACCAATTTTTCATGATGATCCACTTCATGAATCTCGTTATGAAGACTCGACTTCTCAAGGATCATCATCGAATGTGAGACAAACCCATACTCCATTTGAACACCTTGGTAGATGGACTAAGGATCATCTTATAGCAAACATGATTGGCAATCCTTCTCGCTTTATATCTACGAGAAAACTACTCGAAACTGATGCCATGTGGTGTTATTTCGATGCCTTCCTAACTTCGGTAGAACCAAAGAACTTCAAACAAGCAATGACCAAACCATCATGTATCGATGCAATGCAAGAACAAATTCATGAATTTCAAAGACTAGAAGTTTGGGAATTGGTGTCGTGTCCAGATAAAGTATTATTGATCAAACTAAAATGGATTTATAAGGTCAAGACAGATGAATTTGGTGGGGTACTAAAAAATAAGGCTAGACTAGTTACTCAAGGATTCAGGCAAGAAGAGGGAATCAATTTTGAGGGATCATTTGCACCGGTTACTAGAATAGAGGCCATTCGTATCTTCGTAGCAAATGCCGCTCATAAGAATATGATGATCTACCAAATGTATGTCAAAATGGCTTTCTTAAATGGCGAGCTCAAAGAAGAGGTTGACATTTCTCAACCAGAAGGATTTGTTAATCAGGACAACCCATCACATGTGTACAAGCTAAAAAAGGCCCTATACGATCTCAAACAAGCACCACGTGCATGGTACAACATGATGTCAAGCTTCCTAATCTCACAACATTTCTCCAAATATGTAGTGTTAAAAGAGATCATTTCATCACCATGAACAAAAAAATAAGAAAAAAGATTTTAGAGAGAGAAAGAACTAGAGAGAGAGACAAAGAGAGAAAATAAGATGGTTACTTGCACTTAGAAAAGAAAAATGAGAAGCAACACCCTCTCCACACTTGGAGAGGGCTTTATATAGTTACAAGAGATAAAACCCTTCTTGGGTTGTTGGGCTTGACTTTGGGCTGGACCTATTACCAATGGACTTAAGTTCGACACCTAGGCCCAATTAGCTTGGATAAATTCCTGTAAACTAAGTTTTTCTTATACAAGGCTCAGGAATATTTAATGACCATCACTTTAATAAAAACACAGCTAACAATCTACCCCTAAGGGGTGGTCATTCAATTGTGGATCCTTCTTGTGACGTCTTGAGTCTTGGAGCCTTGTATTCTTGGGAATTCCTTTTGAAGTTCTAATTTGCATGCTTGTGATCTTGGATCTTGATCTTTAACTTGATATCCTTTGACAAAATACTAATATCGTGGAATTTGGCCTTGATTTGACTTGACTACTAAGATCTCTGAATTTTATCCTTGAATCTTTATGCCACCTTGCGATCTTGTATCTCTACCCTCATGCTCAAGATCTTGAAAGCTTGCTAACAATCTCCCTTAACATTTTCTTTGACATAATTACTTGTACCACATAATGGAAGGAGTAGTACTTGATCCACTTGTAAGATATATCTTTGTTATTGTTTGGTAATCTTGTCGATAATGTTCTTTTTAAGGAAGTGCTTATACATTAGAGATTACAAAAGACTTTAACACATGTGTTTGAGCTTTCATCATGTATTTATCTTTGTCGATTGAGCATGAGGTCTTGAATCTTTCCACTAGAATGAGGTTGTAATGCCAACATTTATACCTGAAAATTGATGTCAGTGATAAATAGCAGATATAGACGAATATGGATTTGTCATTCGTCTTGAGTTCGGTTACATTAACCTCTAGTTCCGTGAGGACCGTTTTATAGTATAAATACTATACCTGTGATCTGATAGATTCAATTTAGAAGAACCTCCTTGACAGGGTTTCCTGCTCAAAGTATTAAATCCTCTAACGCGATTGCATTAGATTCATCATACTTGTTTGTTCTCATTACCAGAACGTCTTAAAGCAAACAACACGGTAAGAGTGAATCAGATAGTTACTATATTTCTGATTGAGTCATCAATTCATATACTGGACAAAAATTAATATCCAGTTGACACAAGCTTGATTCATTTAGAATCTCGTAAGTCACCCACCAAGAGCTTGTTTAATGTTGGCTCAAGAAGGATTTCCATTGTCATTGTGAATAGTAAAGAGTATCACTATGATGTTCTGGCAATTATCACAATGATAATGCGTAGGACTTATTGATATCAAATGTTGTATTATGATATATGACATTTTGTATATTGGAATTTGTGTCCAAGTAAGATTTTTGATGGATCTCGTTGGATCTAGACTCTATAAGTGCACATTTGTTATTTGGTAATCGAAGGCTGGAGCGGACTGCCACCTTTTCAATATCAACGATCTCGAAATGAGAAAGCCGATAGAAACGTGTTGATCTCTGTAAGAAATGAAACATGAATCTTTTGAGAGATTCTGAGTGGTTAGGGAGGGTTGTGCATTGCATCACTAGGTCCATGATGATAGTCTTCATTATCATAATCATCTTTGTGATTACCGATAGATTATGTATTGACTCAATTTCTGCCTAGGGTTGTATGGAGGGCTTCTTTCTTTTCACCCTTTATCCTTACAATTCTTTTTCATTCTTTAACCCCTTCAGTGCTTACTGAGATTTCATGACTAGTACCTTGTTGGGTTTGTTCCAGCACTAGCTCCATCTCAGTTGGCACTATTCCCTTATTCTCACTTTACTCCTTTTTTCAATCATACCTAGGACTTCTACTCTATCTAATAGAGTGTTCCTGGGTAGATCCCTCTTGTTTTGGCTGGATCATAGAACGAATATACCTAACCTTAACTGCCTTATGACTCCTTGAGAAACAACAGTTGGTCAGTCTTTGTGTATTGCCATGAAGATCCATAAAACCATTTGATAAAAAATTAATCAACTTGTTTGATAAATCATTTAAGACACATTAAGTGTTTCCAGAGTTACCAAAAAGCTCCCTCTACACATATGCACTATATTATGAAAGAGTTTTGCACATGCGAGGTTTGGGAACGCACTTATAGATTGAAGATCGTATCCATTATTAATCCGTGTTGATCACATTTTAATCACTATTCTCCCCCTCAAAATTGCATATGTGTTTACAATTTTTGACAATTAGTGAATTAAAAACAAGTTAAAATCCATAATTCACATGAGCCTAACAAAGTCTTGGGAGAATAGGAGTGTATGCAGAATGAATCATATTATTATACTCCCCCTCAATTATAGAATAGATTAAAAACTTGGAGTGGGAGTTTGTTAAACACACAATTTTGAAAGAATTTGAAATTTTCTTTTTGAAAATATCTTGAAAAATTGTGCTCAACATAAAATATGTGAGATATATCTTATTTACCATCATTTTCCTTAGTACTTCTCTTGAGCATTCAAAACATTGAATGTTTATATGACTTTGCTCAAGACCGAGAAGATATAAACTTCCTGTTGTTTAGGATAAATGTACATAAATGAACATTTTCCTTTCTTTAGGGCCCGAGTCCTATGCTGACATTTACTTAGAAGTCTTAGAGAAAAAAAATGAAAGGACATGTTTTGAAAGCATTTAAAACTCTCGCTCGAACTTTATTTATTCACCCGTGTTAATATTTATCAACATTTCTAGGTGCGCAAATGTTATCGATTGTCAAGAGACATGTCAAAGAAGATTATTTTTGTATTTTTGAAATTTTATGATTTTGTATTTTGCTTTTAAAGGTTTTATATTTTTGTATTTCTTTTTCAAAAATATTTATAAATTAAAATACAGAGAAAGATTAAAAATATTTACAAATTGAAGTTTCCATCAGCAGTGATAGTTGTTGCTAGAGTTGAAGTAGATGAAGTTGAATCTTGTTGTTGTTGATGTTTATCGGATGCATCAGCAGTTGTAACAGCGGAAGACTTTAAAACAACTTGATTTTCTCCATTTGAATGATTCGTCGAACAGATGACCGAATAGAATTTCCAACTCTATCATTGACGTTAATCATATCTATTTTGGAAAACAAGAAGATTTCTCTTCTTTTTAAGGTAAATCCTGCTAAAGCGTACACTCCCCTTTTATTTGAAGCTCGAGTTATGCACTAAAGTGTACATAAGCCATTGACTTGAGCTAACAAACTTTGAATGTTTGGATACGAGCTTAAGATCGAAAAGATTTCTCTTTTCATTGTTTAGGATAAACAGTCTAACACATATATTTTCCTTTTATTTAAAGATCAGGTTGCAATATGACATTTGATTACAAGCCATTACCATGAGTTCAAAACTTGGAATGTTTTGTTATATTAGCTCATGACCAAAAATATTTCTCTTTTCGTTGTCAAGGATAAATGCACTAACATGTACACTTTCATTTGCATTGAGGTTCGGGTTGTTATCTGCCATTTAATAATAAACCATTACTGAAAGCTCATTAGATGTCACATTCATTTTCTCTATGATTTTCTTTGTCCGTCGATTTATACTTATAAAGCAATGGAATTAGCCAAGTATCAAACCAATTGTGACTACCTGTCATAGAGAAATTTGAATTTGGAAACCATTCTATAGGTTCCTGAGGGTTAGAAGTACATGCATTTTCACCTTTTGGAGCAGTCAGATTGACACACAGATTCACTGGTAGCAATTATGTTTCCTTTAAGGTCAAACATTCTTCTAGTTGGTGACCACCTAAGGCAAGATCTAGGTGTACTAGGCTTAGGTGAAGCAAGTCTTTCTTTGGACCCTACCCTTTTAGGTATCCAGACTTTTGGCTTATGTTTCTTTTGATTTGCACTTTTTGAAACATTAGCACTTTGGATTTTCTTTCTAGATTTCATGCTATTCACATACTGAAGCACACAATCATCATGATTAGAGGTAATTAGACATTGCTTACATGTAGCACAAATAACCTCAAATTTTTCATTTTGAATTGCAAGCTTAATGTTATTACATTCAGATGATGTATGGTCCGGATAGTTAGAAGACTGTAAACTCCTATGGTTGTCTTCTATTTTCTCTAACTTATTCGAGAGGCAACTACTCTTAGACTTAAAAGGGACCTTATCACTCTTAAGATTGTTCCTAGGCTGTGGTCTGCTGGTCCTAGTAGTGCTTTTAACGTCTTTAGGAGAGAAACCATTTGTTTTGGAATTTACATCGTTCTTAGTGGTGACATGATGAGGTTGTGAAATAGTGATCGGTTTTGTCCTAATGCTTGCTTTTACATGTTTGTTAGGCACAAAGTTGTCTACCCTAGAAGCTTTAAAAGGATTAATCCTAAAGATTTCTGGAGCAATCACTCTTTCATTGTTCACAACATTTGATTCTCAAGAGGAAGGTACCAAGTTTGAAGTGACTGGTTTTTATAAAGCATATGTCTTATCAACTTTGGGGAGAACCGAGGATTTTGGAAAAAGAGTGACAGAATAAAGTTTTGGTTTATAAGAAGAAGCAGGTGGTTTTCCCAAGATTGATTGCTTTGAAAACTGAGTATTCACACTCGTACCTTTGTTGGTGTCCTTTTTTTCAGAAACCTTATCAAATAACTGAGCTCTTAACTTAGCATTTTCATAGATCGTGTCATGTAATTTATCTTGTAAAAAGTCAATTATTGCTTTGGTTTGATCCCGTGTCACTTTGATATAGTCAAACAGGTTCTTGTATGTGGTCTTAAGATGTGCATTTTGTTTAGCATAATTTAAAACCTAAAACTCTAATTCTACGTTCTCATTCTCAAGTTTCTGAGACAAAGGATCAAAGGTATCTGATACACATGGAGTATCCTTACTTTTACCCTTTTGATCTCCCAACTGAGCTTGCAACCGTTCAATCTTTTGTTGCATGTCATTATAAGCTTTATCGTACGAAATTTTGTCATATTTGCATTCTTCACATTTTTTGTACCAATCATTACAAAGTTTAGCATATTCGTTTTCCTTTTTAATGATACAATTTTCAAATCGTTCTTTCGTAAGTTCAAGCTTAGTTTGGAGATTTGATGAATCTACAACAGATGGATTTTGCACAATAGACATAATATCTTGACTGACAACTGCTCTCAAAAGACGCTCAATTTCCAATTCCAATGCCTTGTGCTTAGCAAGAGATTCATCAGCTTCTTTTGCAAGATATTTAAAGTCTTGAACAAATTTGGCTGCCTCTTTCAAAAATTGTATTTTGAAATTTTGCACTCTAGCTTCAACTTGGTTAATGATAGGGAAAATTTCATTTTTTACAATTTTGTAAATCTCTTGGTGAGCAGAAGACGACCAATTATGTATATCCAAAGTCATTTTTTCTTTGACAACACGTTGAAGAGTCACAATGGTGCTTTTCACCTCATTTAGAAATTTTCGTGCAACACTTGGTGTAGTATCATCCGAAAATTCTTCATTTGGTACTGAAAATGATTTAGAAACATTGGCTGTTTTGGAAGTATTTGAAAAATACGACTCTTCACGTGACTTGGCCGTTTGAGAAACAAAAACCCCCGAAAGATGATTAATCTTTGTATAATTTGCCAGTTTTATTTCTTTGTTTAATTGTTTCATTTTTAAACGACTCTCTTGAGCGAGTTACAATGTCTCTTCTGAATCATACACATCAGGAGGATCATGCTTTTCTAATAACACTTTGCCATTATACAAACTCTGTTGTTTCTACTGAGCTTGCTTAAGATAAAAAGGATTTTGATAACCCAAAGCCATTTTTTGTTCGGTGTGGTAAAACGAGTCTGGCTTAGGTAAAAGCATGTGCATCATTTGAATCGATTGCCCTGTTTTAACCAAAATATTATCTAATTCCTTTATCTTATTCTCAAGTTGAATTTGTTTATCAAGAAGCTCGTCTTCGCGTATTTTGAAATCAAACTTCAACTTTTTCTTTTCTTTAAGAAGAGAAGAAACATTTGATTTTTACTTTGAAAGCTGTTTATTTAAATTTGAAATTTCCTCATTCAAAGTCGTTTTTTATTTACCGGAACTTAAGTGAAGTGCATTTATCTTTTTAGTAAGACATTGTTCTTGATAAACAGACTTTTGATAACATCTTTTAAGTTTTTCATATTTTTTTTGACTAATTTCAAAACATTTTTCTTGATTTTTATATCTAGCAAGCTCAGTGGTCAAATCAGCATTAGTCTCTCTTAACTTGCGATTTACCGAGTTGACTTTCTCAACTTTAGTAGCTAAATTATTATATAATGAATCATATAAAGCATGTGTTTCCTCAAGAGTAGCAGGATGTTGTTCTACTATTCCCCTACTTTGTTCCATACTAGAAACCTTAGAAATAACATCACTATCATTCTGTGGTACTTGGTGTGATTCAAGAATGGGCTCGAGTAGCTCA
This sequence comes from Tanacetum coccineum, assembly GCA_026074375.1. Classification (NCBI taxonomy): domain Eukaryota; kingdom Viridiplantae; phylum Streptophyta; class Magnoliopsida; order Asterales; family Asteraceae; genus Tanacetum; species Tanacetum coccineum. The sequence continues at coordinate 165,301 of BQNB010000283.1, read as the reverse complement.
GTATATTTCTCTTCTTGAGTAAACATATTGAATATATCATTATTATAACAATTTTATGAATGGTGTACCTCAGCTAATTCATCTGAATCGTAGACGGGAGCTTTGTCAGTCTGAGTACCCGATGTCGATGCTTGCTGCAAATTATCCTTTAAAGTGCAGTTGGAATTTACTCTTTCAATCTCTTCATAAGCACCTACATCAGCCATGAAATCAAATTCCTCTTGAGTGAGTTGGATCCTTGCTTCTTCCTTTAGAGCAATCTGCATCTCCAAGACCCCCCGAAAAGGTGTTTTCCGATCGTTTGGGTTTTTAAACAATTGGTATCAGAGCTAACTGGGGGTGTCGTGTATTGTGTGTGGTTGTGTTCGTGTTTTTTCAACTTATTTAAAGCTTACTTTAAGCTTATTTCGTATCTTATTTTTCTGTTAAAAAGTGTACGAATTTGTTTTTTATGGTGTTGCAATAAAAGTTTTATAACAGTTTTTTTTACATTTTTTATAAGTTTATTTTAGTCCTTTTTTGTATTCTAAAAGTCTCATAAAAGCAGATTTTGTGTTTTATAACAGTTATTGTTGGTACACGGTTTGAGCCCAAGAAATATAAGGACGGTTGTACACGGACCACCGAACGAGTTCAACCTTCTTGTGTACCGAACTAGTTTGCCGATCTAAGTGCACCGATCTAGTCATTTTCTTAGATGGAACTGAACTAGTTGATTCCTTAAGAACCGAACGAGTTCAAGCCTTAAAGACCCGATCTAGTTTTCAACCAAGAAGGAACCGATCTAGTTTGCAAACAAGTGGAACCGATCTAGTTTTCAATCAAGAGGACCCGATCTAGTTTCTGTCACTTGAGACCTGATCTAAACCAAACCGAGTCAACTCGGTAATTACCAAGTTGACCCGGGTCAAACTCATATGAGTCAAAGGCCAAGAATGTAGAAAGATAGATGACTGACTCAAATTAAACCAATACAACTGATACAACATATCTCAACACCAACAGCCTCAATATTTCAAATCTAAATCCAACTATGCTATAATCCCATCATCACATCTCAACATCAACTCCAAATCATCTCATCTCCAAACATCTTGACTCGAAATACAATGAAATACAAGATCTTAGTTTCATTTATTTTTCGTGTGTTTTAATTACGTCAAGACCCAACAGATCAAGACCAAGAAATGAAAACTCTTCATTGATCATTGAAGCATAGCTTCATATTGTTTAATATTTGAAAATTAAAAAGAATGATCAAAGACAATAATGTCTTCTCCCTTCTTTATTTTCGGTCACTGAAATCTTATATAAAACAAGTAATAATTAAGACCTACCTGAGACCTTTCTTATAAAGATCTTGATGCTTTAAATCGACTATACTCCAAAAGGATTAAGGTTGCCTCATTTTGTGTGAAGAAAGATCAAGAGTGATTTTTTTTGGGTTTGAATATTAATGATAATATGTGTTTGGTTAAGTTTTGAGTAATTTTGCAAAAAAGCTGATAAATCCTTGCTAAGCACAAGGCAGTGGAATTGGAAAATAGAGCGTCTCTTGAGAGCATATCAGTCAAGATATTATGTCTATTGTGCAAAATCCATCTGTTGTAGATTCATCAAATCTCCAAACTGAGCTTGAACGTACGAAAGAATGATTTGAAAATTGTATCATTAAAAGGAGAATGAGTATGCTAAACTTTGGAATAATTGGTACAAAACATGTGAAGAATGTAAATATGAAAAAACTTCGTACGGTAAAGCTTATAATGACATGAAACAAAAGGATCAAACCGCTGCTGAGCAAGCTCAGTTGGGAAGATCAAAAAGGGTAAAGTAAGGATACTCCATTGTGTATCAAATACCTTTGATCCTTTTCTTAGAAACTAAAAAAGGAGAAAGTAAAAAAGAGTTTCGGTTCAGAATTATGAAAAGAAAATGCCTCATCTTAAACCACTTACAACAACCCAGTTTGACTCTATCTTAGTGACACTTGCTCAAACTAAACAATCATGGACATCTTTGCAAAAGATATAAAAGGGTGGGGGGGGGGGGGGGGGGGGGGGGGGGGGGGGGGGGGGGGGGTGGGGGGGGGGGGGGGGGGGGGGGGGGGGGGGGGGGGGGGGGGGGGGGGGGGGGGGGGGGGGCAAATTACATGATACAATTATGAAAATGCTAAGCTAAAAGCCGAGTTATTTGATAAGTTTCTAACAAGAAGGACACACTTAAGGTACTGAGTACGAATACTAGTTTTCAATCATCAATCGAGAGAAACCGTCTTGCAACCTTTAAGAAACAATTTGTTGTGAGACACCCAAATGCATTTCAATTGAACGTACAAGAATTTTCAAAAAAATCAGGTTCCTCAAAGGTTGATGAGATGAAATGATTTGTCAAATCTAGTCAATTCAAACTCCAATACCTACACCACCAGAAATCAAAAGTTGTAAAAAAATGATTAACGTGATTGCCTCAAGGAATGTTATGTTTAATATTTTCTAAAACTTCTAGGGAAGATAAATTTGTGCCTATCAAAAAAGTTAGAGTAGGCATTAGGACAAATCCGATCACTGTTATCACAACTCATGACATCACTAAAAAGATGTTACTTCTAACACAAATGGGTTTGTCTTCTACAGGAGTAACAACAAACAAGACCAGAAGGCCATAGCCTAAAGCAATACAATGAGGATAGGGTCCCTTGATTATATGAGTAGTTGCATTCAGAATCAAAGAAGTAAAGTAAGTAAACACCCTAGGAATTTACTACTTTCTAAGAATAAAGAAACACATGTCATCGAATTAATAACGTTAAGCATGTTATTCGAAATTATAAATTTTTTGAAAGTTGTTTAAGCTAATGAAAGCGAATGTTTAATTACTGCTAATCAGATGTATGCGTGCTTTAATTTTATGTGAAATGACATGAATACTCATGGTAAGAACAAAAGGCAAATGTTTCAAACACTAAAAACAAAAGAAACAAAACCAAAGGTTATAAAGCCTAGAAAGTAGGGTCCACGAAAGAATTGCTTTCACCTAACCTAGTAAACCTAGATATTTCCTAGGTGGTCACCACTAAAAACTTTTTTTAACCTAAGGAAAAATAATCGCATCCAGTGAATCTGAGAGTCATCTGACCTGCTCTAATGTGATACTGCAAGGTACTTCTACCTTTCCAGAACCTATAATCAAACGGTTTTCCAAAACTACTTCTTTTCTTGGCAGAGTTCTCTAAATTAGCTATGTGCGTCAGACTCGGGTTTGTTCCTAAGCATATGACTGGGAATCTAAAGCTCTCATCATTTTGTCTGGAAGTTTTTGAACTGTTCGCTTTGGAAATGAAACCTGTCACTGCAATTCTGGTTTCAGTGAGCTTCAATGGGACAATAATTTCCAATCACCAGATTTATTTTGTTTCAGGCTGGGCACATCTGTTCTTGGTTGGGCAGTTTGTGATTAGAATTTAGAGGTCGCCTCAGCAGGGAAACACTTGTTTTAGTCAAGATTCTAGAAGAGTTGAGTTGTTGAAAGTAAATCGCACACAAACCTTACACCATCATCTCCATAATAAGGCCTCTGCATCTCCAATTGCCGTCATGGCTCGTGCAACTTCCACCAAGTCATGGTTTATGGCATCAACGGTTTACCTACCCAATTTTGACCCATAAATGACCTTGCCAAAAACGATCTTGTCACCGGTCTTCCAAAATTAAAATATCATAAAGAACATCTTTGTCCTTCATGTGAGCAAGGAAAAAGCAAAAAGGCATCTCACCTACCCAAACCAGTTCCAAATTTAAGCAGAGGTTACACCTTCTTCATAGGGATTTGTGTGGTCCAAATGAAATTGCCATCATAAATGTAAGCGTATGTTTTGTTGATTAATGGATGATTACTCTTGTTAACACTTGGGAACACTTTCTCAGATCAAAAAGATGAAGCCCATGAAGTGATTAAAACCCTTTTCGCTGAAAGAAATCACTATCCTTCTAAATCTTCTATCATCATCATAAGAACCCGACAACGAGACAAAATCAAAACATCAAATCCTAAAGAAATACTTTGATATTGTTGCAATCCTCTCACCAAGCGTCTTCTATCAAACACCTCAACAGAAATGGAGTTGTCTGGAATAAGGAATCGACGTAGTAGGCTGCTGGAACAATGTAGATTTTCTCTCGTGCACATCGTTATTCTTAAGGGCTGAAGCGATTGCTACTGCGTGCTACAACTCAAAACCACTCCATCAGTTCACCTTGTTCCCCTTTGTTTGTTTCCCCCCCCCCCCCACCCCTGCGTTTTAACAAAACACCATACAGCTCATTAACGGAAGAAAACTAGATATCTCCGTTCTAACATGATTCCGGGCGCTCTGTTAGCCCCGAATGATTGTGAAGAATATTGGAAGCGGGTGCAAAAGGTGATATTGGCTTTTCATTGGTATTCTGCGATTCTTGGGCTTACAAATTTACCAACCGAAGGGAAAAGAAAGTCATGGGACAACAAATTTATCATTTGATAAGCTTTCGCCAGGGCTTTTTTTTTTTGAAATCAAAAAAGTAGTTTTCAAAACCGGCTTCAAGGCATGACTTCTGGACAGATCATTCATGACTCATCTTACTTTGCCCGTCAACAATAACAACTCACAACCAACTGAAGGTGAAATTGGATTTTACTTTCGAAGCTATGTATTATGATCATATTGGTTGTTTAACCACGAAATGCTCTAAGAACACCACCGGCTGCTCAGCACCCTAGTCTTAGACTCCTCGCATGCAACTAAATATCGTAGCATGATGGGCCCTAAATGTTATTCGACGCTAAATACCGGACATATGTACATGCTACTTTTTTTATGTGCTTCAGTACCAGGCTAAGCCAATCAAGAAGCACCTCAGAGAGGTTAAACGATCTTTCATTATCACTCCGAGAACTTTTAATATAGGTCTCTGTATACGAAGGATGTCTGGTTTTGAACTAAACCAATTTTCAGATGCATATGCGGGATGTAAAGACACCTTCAAGAGTACTCCGGTGGAGCTCAATTCATAGGCGAAAATTGGTAGCTGGTCCCTTAAAGAACAAGACTGTACGCGCTGCCAACCGCGGAACAGATTATTTTTATATGTGTCTCTATCCGCATTGTTGTGCCCAAGTCCTATGATGCACACCAGTTAACGGATTATGGCTTTTACTTCAACAAGATTCCTACCTATTGTGATTCAAAATCAGCCATAACCATATCCTGCAACCTGGTCCAACACTTAAGAACCAAAGACATCGTTGTCTGCTACCATTTCATAAAGGAACACGTGGAAAAGGTACGTTGAACTATATTTTGTCAAGACGGATTACCAACTGGCCGACCTCTTCACCAAAGCTCTTCTAGTGGATCGATTCAACTATTTGGTTCGTCGCCTTGGTATGCGCAGCTTGTCTCCTCTGGAACTTGAACGTCTTGCAAAATCTCTATAATGTATATATTTATCAAAAAACAAAATACATAAATATAAAACCAAGAAAACCAAAATTAAAAAATATAAAACCTATAAAGCAAAATACCAAAATCAGAAAATTTCAAAAATACAAAAATAATCTTCTTTGACATATCTCTCGACAATCGATAACATTTGCGCACCTAAAAATGTTGATTAATATTAACACGGGTAAATAAATGAAGTTCGAGCGAGAGTTTCAAATGCTTTCAAAACAGGTCTTTTCACATTTTTCTCTACGACTTCTAAGTAAATTCACTTAACTCCGGTCCCTCCAAAGAAGGAAAATGTTTCTGTTTAGTACATTGATCTAAACAACGAGAAGTTCATATCTTTCGGTCCTTGAGCAAAGTCATATAAACATTTCAATAGTTTGAAGCTCAGAGAATACTAAGGAAAATGATGGTAAATAAGATATATCTCTTATATTTTCCTGTTGAGCATAATTTTTCAAGATATTTTCAAAAAAAATTCAAATTCTTTCAAAATTGTGTGCTCAACAAACTCCCACTCCAAGTTTTCACTCTATTCTATAATTGAGGGGGAGTATAATAATATGATTTATTCTGCATGCACTCCTGTTCTCCTAAGACTTAGTTAGGCTCGAAGTGCATTCAGACATAATTTTTTTTAATTCCCACTAATTGTCAAAAAATTGTAAACACATAGCAATTTTTAATGGGAGAATATGATTAAAATGTGATCAATATAATTAATAATGGTAGGATCTTCATCATATAAGTGTGTTCCCAACATCGCATGTGCAAAACTCTTTCATAATATAGGTGGCATATTTGTAAGGGGGAGAATTTTTTGTAACTCTGGAACACTCAATGTGGTCTTAAATGGATTTCTCAGACATGTTGATTGATTTTTTCAAATGGTTTTATGGATCTTCATGGCAATACCCAAAGACTGACCAACTGTTGTCTCTCAAGGAGTTATAAGGCGTTAAGTTAGTAAATCGTTCTATGATCCAGCCCAAACATGGAGGGATCTACCCAGGAACACTCCATTAGATAGAGTAGAAGTCCTAGGTATGATTGAAAAAAGGAGTAAAGTGAGAATAAATGAATAGTGTCGAGTGAGATGGAGCTAGTGCTGGTACAAACCATAAGTAATAGTCACATAAGTCTCGGTAAGCATTGAAGGGAGTTAAGAATGAAAATGAATTGTAAGGATAAAGGGTGAAAGAAAGAAGCCCTCCATACAACCCTAGGCAAAAACTGGGTCAATACATAATCTATCAGTAATCACAAAGATGATTATGATATTGAAGACTGACATCATAGACCCAGTGATGCAATGCACAACCCTCCCTAGCTACTCAGAATCTCTCAAAAGATTTTTGTTTCATTTCTCACAGAGATCAACACGTTTCTATCGGCTTTCTCATTCCGAGATCGTTGATATTAAAAAGGTGGCAGTCCGCTCCAGCCTCCGATTACCAAAATATCAAATGTAGCCACTTATAGAGGTATTAAGAGCCAACGAGATCCATCAAAATATCACTGGGACACAAATACATTATACAAAATGTCGTACATCATAACACATTTGGTATCACTAAGTCCTACTCATTATCCTTGTAATAATTGCCAGAACAACAAGGTGATACTCTATAGTATTCACAGTGACATGGAATCCTACTTGAGCCAACATCACAAGCTCCTTTGTAGTGACTTACGATATTCAATGAATTCAAGCTGTGTCAACTGGATTATGCGATTTTTGTCCAGTATATAATATAAGACTCTATCAGAAAGATAGTAACTATCTGATTCACTCTTACCGTGTTGTTGCTTTGAGAAGTCCGGTAATGAAACAGCAAGTATGATGATCTAATGCAATGCGTTAGAGCAATCTAATACGTTTGGAGCTGGAAACCTGTCAAGGAGTTATTTCTAAATTGAACCTACCGAATCACAGGTATAATATTTATACAATAAAACAGTCCTTTACGAAATCGAGGAAAATGTAACCGAACTCAGATGGAATGATAAAGCCTATCTCGTCTATATCTTGCTGTGTATCAACTAACATCAATTTTTAGTAATAAATCACGGCGTTACAACCCTATGTCAAGCGGAGTCAAGATCAGACCTTATGCTCAATCGGCAAAGATATATACATGATGAAGCTCAACTATCAAAGTCTTCCGCAATCTCTGATGAACAAGCACTTCCTCATAAGAACATTTTTGACAAGATTGCCAGACAATAACAAAGATAAATCTTACAAGTGTATCAAGTACTACTCCTACCGTGATGTGGTACAAGTAATCAAGTTAAATAAAATGTTGAGGGAGATTGTTAGCAAACTTTCAAGATCTTGAGCATGAGGGTGGAGACACAAAATCGCAAGGCGGCATAAAGATTCAAGGATAAAGATTTAGAGATCTCAGTAGTCAAGACAAATCAAGGCCAAAGACCACGATATCAGTATTTTGTCAAAGAATATCAAGTTAAAGATCAAGATCCAAAATCACGAGCATGCAAATGGAACTTCTAAAGGAATTCCCAAGAATACAAGGCTCCAAGACTCAAGACGTCACAAGAAGGATCCACAATTGAATGACCACCCCTTAGGGGGAGATTGTTAGCCGTGTTTTTATTAAAGTGATGGTCATTAAATAATCCCGAGCCTTGTATAAGTAAAACGTAGTATACGGGAATTTATTTAAGCTAGTTGGGCCTAGTTGTCGGGCTCAAGCCCATTTGTATTAAGATCCGGCCCAAAGAAAAGCCCACAAGGCTAGTTCACTCTTGTAACTATATAAAGCCCTCTCCAAGTGTGGAGAGGGTGCTGCTTCTCATTTCTTCTTTCTATGTGCAAGTAACCAATTTTCTCTTTTTATTTCTCTCTCTAGTTCTTTCTCTTTCTAAAATATTTTTCTTATTTTTTGTGTTTTGGTGATGAAATGATATCTCTAACATGTGGTATCAGAGCCAAGGTTGGGTTTAGTGATTTGTTTGTGGTAGTTTTTGTCGAGCTTATTCGAAAGCTTATTTAATAAGCTATAAGCTATCAGCTTATTTTTTATCTAGCTTATTTCAAAAGTAAATCATAAAATCTAGTGCTTTCTAGCCATCTGCTTACGTCTATATTAGGCTCAATTTCATATATTTCTATGACGTATGTTTTGGGCTTATATCAGTCATAGTAGTTTATCAAATAACAAGAGTTATACTTTGGGCTTATTTTACAAATCGTGACGTTTACCTTTGTTTTGTCACCTTTGTTATGTATGAATTTTGTCTTGTTTTTCATTTTGTCTCTTCGTCAGATTAGCCTTGTGGCTTCATTTTTTCTTTAGCTTATTATTAAGTCCTTGTTTTTGCTTAGTTTCGTGGCTTATTGTGGTTATATCAAGCTTATTACAAGTTTATTGTTGGGTTATTTTTGGTGGTACTTGGCTGAAATCGAAGAGAAAAAAGACGTGCATTCAAGGTGTTTGATATTTGGTCTCAACCGATCTAGTTTTTTTCAAACCACCGATCTAGTTTGTTTCTCAAAATCAACCGATCTAGAACTCATTGAAGACCCGAATTAGTGCACCGAACGAGTTCAACCGATCTAGAAAACACCTTAAGGAACCGAACTAGCTCATTCTTGTGTGAACCGAACGAGTATCAAACCAAGTGGAACCGAACTAGCAAAGTTTGAATCAACCGATCTAGTCTTTTTTATATACGAACCGAACTAGTCGAATACTTGAAGACCCGAACGAGTTTTCTCTTTGTCAACCGATCTAAACCACCGAACTAGTTATTCAATACGTGGGAACCGAACGAGTAAAAGTTCTTATGCAATCGAACTAGTATCTTCACGTTTTTAAATAGTTTTCGGGTTTTACGGTTTCGAGTGACGGTTAATTACGGGACGTATAACTTACACCATTGCGATCGTGACTCATTTTCGATCAACGTGGTATATTTGGTTTTAACCGACGATAACCGTATCACTTAAAATGATCAAAGTAAAATACGTGTTTCATTTATACAATTTTCAAACCAAAATGAAAATGAAATAGGAGGGAACGTGTCTTTATTAACCACTATTTTGAATTTACACTTTTGGTCCTTGGATTTGAAGACAATTTCATCATTGGTCCTTTATTGGTGTATTAACCCTCTATGTTAAATCATCTTTTCACCGCTAGTCCCTATTGCTTCAAAACAGCCCGTTAGCCCTTTAAAGTGAATCGTTTGTGCACCGTTTATCCTTATTTGAGTTCTAATCAACCGTTTCTCATTTAAAGTTCAACGATTGTGAACCGTTCATCGTTTTAGCTCATTTTTTGCCAACAAAAGCTCAACTTCTTCAACGACAACAACGATTTCAACATCAATTAATCATTTTTTATGGTTTCTTCTTGATTTTGTAAAATCCCGCGAAAGATTCAATTCTTTTCTTGGTTTAAATCTAAGATTTGTAAAATCCAATGAACATTAATTGATTTCAATCCACAACAACAATCACTTTACCCACTAAAGATCCTTGTTTATCATTTCACATCACCTTTGCAATGTCGACTCAACAAGACATCAATGCTTTTAGAGCACAACGATTTGCAAACACACATGATCCTTTGGCTACAGACACTGTGTCACCCAGATCACCCATCACTTATTACCTACATACAACATCCACAACCCAACAACAACTTTGTCCAACAACCTTCATTCAACACGAACTACATGCAACAACCAATGCAAAATTCCGAAGATATCTCAGATCCCACAACTGCATTCAACATGGCACTTGAACTCATGGATAAGGCATTTACCCTAAACGATACCACTCTAACAAATAACAACCAAAGAAGTTCATCAAACCCTAGCAACATGCCGATTGCACAACCAGGTATGAATATGGATCAAGACAGACAAATGCTAATGGTTGAAGATAATGTTGGGAACCAGTTTAGACCGAATGCAATGCAGAATGTCGAGAATCAGGTTGTCCAGAATACGGTGCAGAATCCGGGTATTCAGACTGTTGAAAATATGAATGGGCTTAGTGTTGTTTCAGGGATTGCAAATCAGCATGGGAATGGAGATGTTGTAGCAGCACAGGCTGAGGGTAATAGTAATAAGATTAATGGAAATCAGATAAGTGTTACAACTGCAGAGGAGAGGGTCATTATGCTAGCAACTACACAGTAAAGCCAAGGAAACTGGATGCTGCTTATCTTCAGAAACAAATGCAGATTGCTCAAAAGGAAGAAGCAGGGATTCAACTCACTTCTGAGGAATTTGATTAAGCCGAAACCAAAATAAGTCATAAGCCCAATATATAAGCCAAACTCGAATAAGCCAACATCAAAATAAGCTATAAGCTCAAATAAGCTAAACCAAATAATTTGAATGGCATTGGGCCGAGCCCAATACTTTAACCTTAACCCAAGGTTGGGCCGAGCCCAAACCAAAACAACCCGAAAACCAAATAAGCCCAACTAGCTTATTATTAAGCAATGTATCAAAAATATAAGCCCTAGTAAGCTCTTGACTCAAAATAAATTTACCACCACAACCATAATTTAAAAGTGACCATTCCTTATTCCTTTCTTTGTGTATTCGACGCAAACAAACACCCCCTTTTTCAATCCGTTTCGTTTAAAGTTTCAATTTTTACGACGATCAACTTGTACAACTAACATTTAGACATCATAAGAATCATAAAAGTACAATTATTTTTAGTTTTTAGAAAACTTACCAAAAGGGTTTTGAAATGCGAGAAGAATGCGAACCGACTACCCAAACGTAGTTAAATCAATAACCCAATCACTATTATCAACCCAAGACTTGTACACTTTCAAATTCTTGATCAAAGTTTAGCAAAATTTATGTTTCTTGTTCTTCTTGTTTGCGTCCGAAACCAAAAGAGAGAAAGAAAGAGAGTTTTTGATTTTTGTTTGATTTTTTTTAAAGTAAGTAATGTGTGTGTGAGGTTAGGACAAATATACATGTACCATTCATGGACCATTTAGCTAAAAACTTGCCTTGGTGTTCCCTCTTCTTGTCCCTAACCGGCCATGGATCCTATGTGGCTCGGGATTCCTTCTTTTCGTGTCGGGTTCACTTAAAACTCAAAAACTTTGACTTTAAAATATTTCCCAAAGTTCCGTAGTATTTTTATTGATCTTAAAAACATTTTTCCAATAATCTAGGTTATTTACACGACCTATTTCCAACTTAAACTTCCCAAAATTCATTTTGGACATTTAACGGACGTGTCGGGACCAAAATACGAGGTTACTTCAAATCAACCCTAAACCTTTCTCACAAGTTTAAAAGTTTCTCTAACATTTCAAAAAATACTCTTATCACTTTTAGAATTTTTCGTTTCGAAATGTCACCTCTTTTCGGACCGATACGCACTTAACTCAAATCTCATGAAAACGGCCATTTTCTGATAGCTTTTAACTCACACCTCCACAATTTACTTTCTGGACAAACGTTACTTCAAATTATAAAATTTCTTATCAAATAAGTTTGTTAAATTCACCCACGATTATTAAACCCGTTTTCAAATTAATTGTCGTGCCAGTACGCGATGCGTGTGAGATTCTCGCGGAACACGGGAAAACTTCTTGGAACACATTAAAAATGAAAATCTAAACACTCTGATACGGAAAGATGAATCAGAAGTGATTCACTTATGGAACTCAAACTCTCTCAACACCCGGTTCAACCGTAACCGTTTTACGCAAATTAAGTCAACCGAAGTAAACTTTTCAGCTTTCTGCCACTAAAGTGTCAAAGTCAAAGACTCCTATTAGAAACTTACAAGCCTTCTTTTCTTTCTTAACGCTCTTTTATTCACTAACATATTTTAATTTGTTTTTATAGGATCTATTCCTATCTTCTTCTTCCTCTTATCAAGTGCAAGAGAGAACAATCGTATTCGCAGAAACATAAGTGTTTTGAATTAGTGATTTTCTTATCCTTCTTCTAAGATAAAAAACCTCTATTTTATCATTCTTATGTGGTTGTGTAAAGACAAGATAGTGTACTAAATCGATAGTGTAGATTGTGTTGTTGGTTAGTATTTTTAAGTCCTTAATAATTATTGGTGAAGTGGTAGTTTTGTTCTAGCTAAGTTAGGATCTTGCTTGACATTTAGCTTAGTGTCGAAAGCAACGTAAGCGACGTGAGTTTTTTCGTCAATGGATTTTTTTCGCTAAAGGGAGCTTGTTGACATAGTAAATCTCGCAGTCGGTTCTCGGGGAGTTGGAGTAGGGCGGAGAAAGAGTTTTCATAGCCGAACCACTGATAAATCTCAGTGTTGTGGTTTAATTGGTTCTTTCTTCCTTAAAACTTTATCCTTTTACTTACCTTTTACATTAGTATTTGTATTGTGTTTGGGTTTTTGTTGCATGTCGTATAGATATATTGGTTGTTAATAATAGTTGATTGATCTTGCATATTACTTGCATCTAAAGATTTTATAAGACAAAATTTTAAAATGCAAATTAACCATACTCATTCAACCCCCCTTCTATTTCATACTGGTATCAGTGCATGTTTTTTTTTTTTTTTAAAATCAAGATTTATATAAAATATATTGTATTTTAAAGCTTGGATCGATCTATGGATTCCGAAAAATATCTAGAAAGGCAATCTATGCAAAGACTGCCACTTTTCGAAAGCGATAGTTTTATCTGTTGGAAAAATAGATTCGAACGTGTTGAAAAAAGTCAAAGCTCTTGATCTTTGTTCATTGTTTTAACCAACGGTGATTTTAACCCTATTCTATTATTCAAAATCCAGAAACCAAACTTGATGAGGTTGTCCCTTTTGAAAAACAAACTGATGATCTTAAAAGAAGGCTTGCGAAAAATAATGAAGCCAAAATGGTTATTTACAATGCTTTGCCTAGAAAAGAATATGAACGAATTTTCATGTGTAATACGGCAAAAGAAATTTGGAAAACTTTGTTAATCACCCATCAAGGTAATAGCCAAGTCAAAGATAATAAGATCGACCTTTTGGTTCAACAATATGAACAATTCGTCATTTCCGAAGACGAATCTATAGATAGTGCTTTTGCTAGATTTAATACTATTATTACTAGTCTTAAAGCTCTTGATGAAGGTTACTCTAGTAAGAACTACGTAAGGAAGTTTCTTAGGGCTCTACATCCTAAATGGAGAGCAAAGGTCACGGCGATTGAAGAGTCAAAAGACTTAACATCACTATCTCTTGATGAGCTCATTGGAAACCTCAAAGTCCATGAGATGATCATCAAGAAAGATTCCGAAATAGTCAAAGCAAAAGTTGAAAGGAAATCTCTTGCTTTAAAGGCTAAGAAAGAATCTAGTGATGAAGAGTGTTCGACTTCCGGTAGTGAAGACGAAGAGTACGCCATGGCGGTAAGAGACTTCAAGAAGTTCTTTAAGAGAAGAGGTAGATTCGTGAGACAACCTCGGAACGACAAAAAGACCTTTCAAAGAAGCCGAGACGACAAAAACGGCAAAAGTGAAAGGAAGTGCTTTAGATGCGGAGATCCAAATCATCTTATTGGAGAATGTCCAAAGCCACCGAGAGACAAGAACCAAAGAGCATTTGTTGGAGGTTCTTGGAGCGATAGCGGTGAAGAAGATGATGAAAAGATCCAAGACGAGACATGTCTTGTAGCTCAAGCACCAAATGAGGTATGTTCTGAATCTTCTTACTCTAGTGATGAAAACTCATCAATTGATGATTTAGCTTTAGACAATTAATATAATAAATTGTGCAAAATGAGTTTAATGATAATCACTAAGAACAAAAGGTTAAAAGCTATTAGAAATAGTCTAGAAAATAAGCTTAGAGAATTAAAAGATAGATTATCCACACTCGAGAAAAACAAGGGAGTTGATCTCGATTGTGCAAAGTGTCATACACTTAAAATTGAAAATGAAAAGCTCAAAGAAGAATCTACTAGATTAAACAAATTTGAAAAGAGTACACATTGCTTGAATGAAATGTTAAGTAATCAAAAATCCTCCGGTGATAAATTAGGTTTAGGGTTTAATTCATTTAAAGCATCATCTAGTGGAACTAAGGAAATAAAATTTGTCAAAGCTCAGAAAAAGACGTGTTCTTATGGAGGTCCCATAATTATAGGCGGCTCCCTTAATGATCTGGCGGCCCCTAAAATAAATATCGGACCGCCCCCAGTTACTCCTGGATCTAAGAAAACTGTGACTTTTCAAATATCCATTTTGGGTCCTAGACCAAAACACATAATTGTAAAGAAAGTCAAAGTTCTCGTTGCTAGTGACAATGAAGTTAAACAATTATATAAGCCATTGTTAAAACCCGGTGTTGGATGTTTGAAACCTAGTTTTAGATCTAAAACTTCACCTCCTAGAAGTGTCAATAATAATTATTCTCGTCTTAAAACACCACAACCTAAAAGACATGTTGGTCGACAAAACCAACCCCATGGATTTCCCGTAACTTGGAACAACTTTCAACATCAAAGTTACATGCCATGGGAAATGTGTCTTCCATTCCCACATCCCAAACATTTGCATCAAATGCAAGGGATGTTTGGCACTAACAACTTTGGACCCATAAGATATTTGGAACCAAATGTTTGAGTTATTGTCTTATATAAATAGATATGCATTGGAGTCGATTTGGAGCCTAACAAATGGATCAAGGATAGAGGATGTTCCAAACATATGATGGGCAACCAAAATCTCTTCTCCACTTACTAGGCATACAATGGAGGTAACGTTATTTTTGGTAGTAATCTTCGCGGTAACATCATCGGCAAAGGTATGATTTCTAATGACTCTCTTAAAATAGATAATGTAGAACATGTTGATAATCTAGGATTCAACTTGCTAAGTATAGGACAAATATGTAATAATAAGTGTAGAGTAACTTTTTCTGAACATGAGAGTGAAATCACTAAGGACGGTAAGTGATAGGTAGAGGTATTTGGAAGAAAGGCTTATATGTGATGAAATTAGGAAATAAGCCTAAGGATTAAATTTGTCTAGCAACAACTGATGATAACTCAACTTTGTGGCATATTAGATTAGGTCACGCAAATATGCGTCTCATTCAATCGTTAGCTTCTAAGGAATTAGTTAGGAACCTACCTAAGCTTAAGTTTGATCAACATTTTTGTGATGCTTGCAAAATTGGAAAACAAGCTCACGCTAGTCATAAATCTAAGAATGTAGTCTCAACAACTAAATGCTTAGAACTTCTCCATATAGATCTTTTTGGTCCATCCGCCGTACGGAGCTACGGGGGAAATCGTTACACCTTAGTCATAGTAGATGACTACTCTAGGTATACTTGGACTAGATTTTTTAAGAATAAAACCGAAGATTTTGATCAATTCGAAATATTTAGTAAGAAAATCCAAAATCAATTAGGATGTACAATAGTGTCAATAAGAACAAACCACGGTAGAGAATTTGATAATGAAGTACAATTTGGAGAGTTTTGTAATGCCAATGGTATTACTCATAACTTCTCGGCCTCTCACGCGCACTCCTCAATCAAATGCGTGGTTGAAAGGAGAAAAAAGAACACTTCAAGAAATGAGTAGAACAATGTTGAACGAGCAATTGTTACCACAAAAGTTTTGGTGTAACGCCATAGATACTTCAACATATTATTCCAACCGAATCCTAATAGATAAATAGGGGGGGGGGGAGGGGGGGGGTGGGGGGGTGGTTTTAAATAAAATTGTGCCATCCAGGAAAAACACCTTATGAAATCATAAGAGGTAGGAACCTACTCATGACCTATTTTAAAGTTGTTTGGAAGCAAGTGCTTATTCTAAACACTAAAGACTACCTTACCAAGTTTGACCCAAAGTCTTACGAAGGTGTCTTTCTAGGTTACTCCCAAAATAGTAAAGCCTATATCATTCTTAATAAACATACTAGGAAAATCGAAGAATCACTTAACATGACATTCGATGAAACTCCTTCACCCTCTAAGACATCACCCTTGGTGGACGATGACTTGGATGAAGAAGAAGCTATTAGGGAAATCGAAAAGAAAAACCTAGAAAATGTTGTTGAGGATGAAACTTTAGAGATTGACGAAATAGTCAATATTAAGGAATCTAGGAACCATCCCCTTGAAAATGTCATAGGAAACCTCAACCAAAGAACTCTTAGATCATAAGCCCAAAACCAAAGTAACTTTTATTGTTTTATCTCCACCATAGAACCTAAGAATGTGAATGAAGCCTTAGGAGATGAAAGTTGGATAGTCGCCATGCAAGAAGAATTAAATCAATTCATTGCTAACGACGTTTGGGAGTTAGTTCCACAACCTAAGAATATGACAATTATAGGAACTAAGTGGATATTTAGAAATAAGTTAGACGCGAACGGTGTTGTTTCTCGAAATAAGGCTAGATTAGTTACTCAAGGATACAACCAACAAGAGGGCATCGATTATGATAAAACTTATGCCCGGTTGCTAGACTTGAGTCTATTAGGATATTATTAGCTTATGCTTGGCGCCTTTAGATTTTTAAATAAATAACAATGGGATGTAAAAAGTGCATTTCCTATCATTTATCATGAGGAGGCATACGTTGGCTACAACCTCTGGGTTTCATTGATTTCAAAAACCGATTGAAAGCGTGTTATTTATTAAAGTTGATTGTCATAAAAATATTCCCGAGCCTTGTATAAGTAAAACTTAGTTTACGGGAATTTAGTTAAGCTAGTTGGGCCTAGTTGTCGGGCTCAAGCCCATTTGTTTTATGAACCGGCCCAACACAAAGCCCACAAGAATAGTCCACTCTTGTAACTATTTAAGCCCCCTCCAATGTGTGGATAGGGTTTGCATCGTCATTTTTCTTTTATGCACAAATAACATTTTTCTTTGTTTTTTTAACTTTCTCTCTCAAAAATCTATTTTTCTCTTATAGAGAGAGAATGAGTAGAGAGTGCGGGTGATGAAATGATATCCCTAACAAGTGTAATCAGCGTGCGCCGAGTTGGGATATGTTGTGATTTGTTTGTGGTAACTTATTAGAGATTATTGTTTCGGCTTATTAATTTTTGTGTTTTTTTTCTATTCGAATTTTTTTCCCTATTATATCTTTCATTATAATTTTTTTGTACAAGAACCTTGTGGTTTAGTGCTTGTAGTTCGTTGTGGTTGTTTGTGCAAAACGCAAGGTCGGAAAGAAGCAAAGAATCGAGCAACTACTTGTTTGAATCGAACGAGTTCTGGGTGTCGCAACCGAACGAGCAAAAAATTCTATTTTGAGATCGATCGAGTGTATTTCTGTTTCAATCGAACGAGTATCTTTCTTTTGAAGGACCGAACGAGTGAACCAACAAAGGATCGAACTAGCAAAGTATCGAACTAGCGTCGATCGAACTAGCAGTAGACCGAACTAGCGTCGACCGAACCAGCAGAGGATCGAACTAGCAAAGTATCGAACTAGCGTCGATCGAACTAGCAGTAGACCGAACTAGCGTCGACCGAACCAGCAGAGGATCGAACTAGCGATGGACCGAACTAGCGATGGACCGAACTAGCGTAGGACCGAACTAGCGTAGGACCGAACTAGCGAAGGATCGAACGAGTTCATTTTTCTTCGAGGACCGAACGAGCAAAATTTTTTGGACCGAACGAAAAAAAAATTTGTGTGAAGAAAAGGGTTTCAGTAAAACAGCCATAAACACTTGTTTGAATCCGTAAGTCGTTTAGAGGCAGTGACCTCTCAAATCGAAGAGAAAAACGTGACGGATCACGCTGTAACCACCCTTTAGCTGGTTAAGGATTTTTCGAAGCCCAAAAACATTGTTTTCTATGATTTATTGACATTTTTCAGTATTTTTGGAATTTTTCTCTTCGCCGCGAGATCCGAATCAAATCATCACGGTTATCTAGTGATCTTGTAAATCCCGTTAATTCATTATCGGTTGTCATAGACCGTAAAATCCCGTGAACATTAATTGATTCCAATCCACAACAACAAATCACTTTACCCACTAAAGATCCTTGTTTATCATTTCTCATCACTTTTGCAATGTCGACTCAGCAAGACATAAATGCTGTTAGAGCACAACGAATTGCAAACACACATGATCCTTTGGCATTTATGGCAAACACTCAGACAAAAACCGTGTCACCAATCACTTCATTCACTCAACGGAACTAGTGAAAAAAAAAATGTCTAATCATCTACCTACATACAACATCCACACCCAACACACAAACATGTCCCACAACCTTTCATTCAACACGAACTACATGCCACAACCAATGCAGAATCTCGAAGACAGTTCAGATCCCACAACTGCAATGAACAAGGCACAATGCTTTATTGCTATAACTTCAAAGATCAATACCATACCCAACAACCAACAACCAAAAAGAAGTTCATATCATTAATCCCCCGCAATAGTCAAATTGCACAACAGGATATGAACACGAGCCAAGACATCAAAATGCAAATGGTTGATGACAATGTTGGAAATCAGGAGAGACAAAATGTTGTGCAGTATGATGGGAATGAGGTTGGGCAAAATGCGGTTCATAATCCGGGTATTCAGAATGTTGAAAATATGAATGGGCTTAGTGTTGTTCCAGAAATTGCAAATCAGTATGGGAATGGAAATGTTGTTACAGCTCCGGCTGAGGGTAATGGTAATGGTATCAATGGTAATCCGATAAGGTGTTACAACTGTCGAGGAGAGGGTCATTATGCCAGCAACTGCACAGTAAAGCCAAGGAAACGGGATGCTGCTTATCTTCAGCAACAGCTGCAGATTGCTCAAGAGGAAGAAGCAGGGATCCAAAGCACTCAAGTGGAATGTAAATTCATGGCTGCTGCAGATGCTTATGAAGAAACTGAGAGAGTAAAAGTGAACTGCACTTTAGAGTGATCATTTGCAGCAAGCATCCTTAACTGGAACTCAGTCTGACAAATGCTCCCTTCTATGACTCAATGATCAACTGAGGTACCCATGAGAAAATTTGCTATGATCATGATATATCACATGCATACTCCACGAAGTGCAGATACTTAATCTCCAAACTGAGCTTGATCGTACGAAAGAAAAACTTGAAACTTGCATTATTAAAAAAGAAAAAGAATATGCTGTTCTTTGGAATAATTGGAGCGCGACAAAAAGTGAAGAATGCAAAATATGAACAAGATTCGTAAATGATATAAGCATATATGGAACATGCCAAACAAAGATCGACCGAGGTTGCAAGCTCAGTTGGGAGATCTCAAGTGTAAGAGTGTTGTGATACTCAATAATCATATAAATGCCATTTTGACCCTTTGTGTCAAAACTTGAAGATGAGAAAGTGTCATTAGAATCTCAAGTTTTGAATTATGCAAAGAAAATGCACAATCTTAAAGACCACATACAAGAACCATTTGACTCCTCAAATTGACACAAGCTCAAACCAATTCAATAATTGACTCTTTTGCCAAAAACAATGTATGACACCATCTTATGACAATGCCTAAGCTAAAAAGCCCAATACTTGATAAGGTTCTGAACTAAAAGGCACCACAAAAGGGAACGAGAACGAATATCTATTTAAACAAAGCAATCAATCTGGGAAAACCACCTTCTTCTTCTTAAAATAATGTTTTTAGGGGGCCAAAACTTTATTCTGACACTCATTACTGTCAATTCTCCTCCTTTTCCAAAATCCTCCGGTTCTTCCCAAAGTTGATAAGACGAATGCTTTGTCCAAACCAGTCACTTCAAACTCAGCACCTTCCACACGAGAATCAAAAGGTGTGCAAACTGTTAAGGTGATTGCCTCTAGATTCTTTAGGACTAATCATTCTAAGACCTCTAGGGTAGATAATGTTGTCCCTAACAAACCTGTTAAATCAAGCGTTAGGACAAAACCAATCACTGCTTCGCAACCAAATGTCATCCATAGGGCGAACAAGCTAACACTAACACAAGTGTTTTTTTCTCCAACAAAGAGTAAACAACACTGCAAGATATAAGTCCACAGCCTGCTAGGGTTCACTCCAAGTCTAAAAGTAGTTGCCTCTCGAATAACTTCGAGAAATTAGAAGAAAACCATAGGAATTCTCTAATTCCCAAGACTCAGAAGCATAAGTCATCTGAATGTAATTAACAATTAAGCTTGCCGTTAGAAATGCTAAATTAGAAGTTGTTTGTGCTATGTGTAAGCAATGTTTTGTTACTGGCAATCATGATGTCTGTGTGCTTAATTATGTGAATGACATGAATTCTCGTGCTGATAACCAAAGTGCCAATGTCTCAAAACTTGAAAATCAAAAGAAACATAAGGCAAATGTCAGGAAATCAAAGGAGTTAGGGTCCCAAGGAAGTCTTGCTTCATCTAGGCCTAGCAAACCTAGAAATTATCTTAGGTGGGTTCCAACTGGAATAATTTTTGCCATGTGTGGAAAATTAACTGCATCCAGTAACACCGAGAATAAATCTGTGTCCACATGCAAGTACTTCTAATCCCCTCGAAAACCTACAAGCAAAGGGTTTTTGAATTCCACTCTCTTCTTGCAGTTATCAATGACACTAAGGAAACAACATACTTCGATCTATCCGATTGTTGTTCTCTAATTTTCAAGTCAATGGTTTATTATTAAATGTCAGATAATAACCCGTTCTTCAAAGAAAAAGGGGAGTGTACGCTTCAGTGCGCTTTACCTTAAAAAGAAGAGAAATCTCCACGTTTCACTTCAAGCCAAATTTTGATAGTCATAGACGTCATGATAGAGTTTGGGAAGTCTATTTTTCGGTCATTTAGTTCGACGAATATTCACAATGGGAGAAAATCAAGTTGTTTGTTTGTGTAGGTGGGTGAAAGTGGAGGTATGTTGATGAGAATTGAACTGTATTTTGTCAAGACGGATTACCAACTGGCCACCTCTTCACCAAAGCTCTTCCGGTGGATCAATTCAACTATTTGGTTCGTCGCCTTGGTATGCGCAGCTTGTCTCCAACGGAACTTGAACGTCTTGCAAAATCTTGGTAATTCTTTGTATATACTTATCAGAAAAACAAAATACAAAAATATAAAACCAAGAAAAAGAAAATATAAAATTATAAAACCTATAAATACAAAATACAAAATCAAAACTTTCAAAAATACCAAAAAGAATCTTCTCCGACATGTCTCTCGACAATCGATAACATTTGCGCATCTAGAAATGTTGATTAATATTAACACGGGTGAATAAATGAAGTTCGAGCGAGAGTTTCAAATGCTTTCAAAACATGTCCTTTCAAAATTTCTCTCTACGACTTCTAAGTAAATGTCAGCTTAGGACTCGGGCCCCTAAAGAAAGGAAAATGTTCATTTATGTACATTTATCCTAAACAACGGGAAGTTCATATCTTCTCGGTCTTGAGCAAAGTCATATAAACATTTAAAGTTTTGAATGCTCAAGAGAAGTACTAAGGAAAATGATGGTAAATAAGATATATCTCACATATTTTCCTGTTGAGCATAATTTTTCAAGATATTTTCAAAAAGAAAATTTCAAATTCTTTCAAAATTGTGTGCTCAACAAACTCCCACTCCAAGTTTTCACTCTATTCTATAATTGAGGGGGAGTATAATAATATGATTCATTCTGCATGCACTCCTGTTCTCCCAAGACTTAGTTAGGCTCATGTAAATTCCGGACATTAATTTATTTTTAATTCACTAATTGTCAAAAATTGTAAATACATATGTAATTTTTGAGGGGGAAAATAGTGATTAAAATGTGATCAATTCAGATTAATAAAGGATACGATCTTCAATCTATAAGTGCGTTCCCAAACCTCTCATATGCAAAACTCTTTCATAATATGGTGCATATGTGTAGGGGGCTTTTTGGTAACTCTGGAAACACTTAATGTGTCTTAAATGATTTCTCAGACACGTTGATTGATTTTTTATCAACTGGTTTTATGGATCTTCATGGTAATACCCGAAAGACCGACCAACTGTTGTTTCTCAAGGAGTTATAAGGCGGTTAAGGTTAGGTATATTCGTTCCATGATCCAGCCAGAACCAGAGGGATCTACCCAGGAACACTCCATTAGATAGAGTAGAAGTCCTAGGTATGATTGAAAAAAGGAGTAAAGTGAGAATAAGGGAATAGTGCCAACTGAGATGGAGCTAGTGTTGGAACAAACCTAACAAGGTACTAGTCATGAAGTCTCGATAAGCACTAAAGGGGTTGAAGAATGAAAAAGAATTGTAAGGATAAAGGGTGAAAAGAAAGAAGCCCTCCATACAACCCTAGGCAGAAACCGGGTCAATACATAATTTATCGGTAATCACAAAGATGATTATGATATTGAAGAATGACATCATGGACCCAGTGATGCAATGCACAACCCTCCTTAGCCACTCAGAATCTCTTAAAATATTTCTGTTTCATTTCTCACAGAGATCAACACGTTTCTATCGGCTTTCTCATTCCGAGATCGTTGATATTGAAAAGGTGGCAGTCCGCTCCAGCCTCTGATTACCAAATAACAAATGTGCACTTATAGAGACTAGAGCCAACGAGATCCATCAAAAATCTCACTAAGACACAAATTCTAATATACAAAATGTCGTACATCGTTATACAACATTTGGTATCAAAGAAGTCCTACGCATTATCCTCGTGGTAATTGCCAGAACATTCAGAGTGATACTCTTTAGTATTCACAGTGATGAATGGAGATCCTTCTAAAGTCAACATCAAATAGCTCTGCGGTAGGTAACTTGCGAGATTCTAAATGAATCAAGCTTGTGTCAACCGGATATTAATTTTGGTCCAGTATATGAATTGAGGACTCAATCAGAAAGATAGTAACTATCTGATTTACTCTTACTGTGTTGTCTGATTTGAGACGCTCCGGTAACGAGAACGACTAGTGCAGCTGCAAAACCTTGTTCGGGAGATTCTTTTGAATTCTATCTGATTATAGGCAGTATTTATACTGATTAACGAGGAACCGTAGTTATTATAACCGTATTCGACAAAGTGAAAAAGACACTTTCGTACATGTATGTTTATCACTAACCTATACTTGCAGGTTTTCCTAATGGTAGCAGCTTCTAGTCTATGTCGAGTTAAGATTCAAGACCTCATGCTCAATCGACAAAGATAAATACATGATGAAAGGTCAAGTATATGTGCCAAAGTCTTCCACAATCTATGATATACAAGCACTTCCTCAAAAAGAACATTATCGACAAGATTGTTAGGCATTATTAACAAAGATATATCTTACAAGTGGATCAAGTACTACTCTTTCCATTATGTGGTATAAGTAATCATGACAAAGAAATGTTGAGGGAGATTTTTAGCAAGCTTTCAAGACCTTGAGCATGAGGGTGGAGACACAAGATCACGAGGAGGCATAAAGATTCAAGGATAAAGATTCAGAGATCTCAGTAGTCAAGACAAATCAAGGCCAAAGACCACGATATTAGTAGTTGTCAAAGAATATCAAGTTAAAGATCAAGATCCAAGATCACAAGCATGCGAAAGGATCTTCAAAAGAATTCCCGAGAATACAAGGCTCCAAGTCTCAAGACATCACAAGAAGTGATCCATAATTTAATGACTACCCCTTAAGGGGAGATTGTTAGCCGTATTTTTACATAAAGTGATGGTCATTATTATTCCCGAGCCTTGTATATGAAAACGTAGTTTTACGGGAATTACTCTAAGCTAATTGGGCCTTAGTGTCGGTCTTAAAGCCCATTAGTAAGTGGTCCGGCCCAACCATAATGAAAACAAACCCATGAAGGGGTTCTAGTCTTTTATAACTATAAATACCCTTTACCACTCAAGGTAAAGGGGTTGCTTCTCATTTTTCTTTCTAGTGTAAGTAACCATCTTTATTTTCTCTTTGTCTCTCTCTCTAGTTCTTTCTCTCTCTAAAATCTTTTCTCTTATTTTGTGTTTATGGTGATGAAATGATATCATCTAACAGATATTACGGACAGTTGCATTCATATGAACTTTTATTTTTTTTAAGCATTTGATGATGACCCTAGGAGCTTCATCCTTTGATCTCAAAAACTTGACCCATGTAAATCTTGAGTAGTCATCGACAGTAACCAAGATATATTTCTTTCCATTTATGCTCTCCACATGCATTGGCCCGTAAAGATCCATATGCAGAAGATAAAGTTTTTCTTGATTAGTGTCATCAGCTTTGGGTTTGTGAGAGGACTTCTTGATTTTTCTAAGAGAACATGCCGAGCATAAATGATCTTTCTTGAATTTTAGTTTTGGTAGACCTCGAATACGACCTTGCTTAGCCAACTGATTTAGAGTACCAAAGTTTAAATGAGACAACCTTCGGTGCCATAACCAGCTTTTTGTCTTAGAGGATTTAGATAGCAAACAATATAGAGAAGACTTCAGCATATCATCGAGAGAAATGGTATACAAATTTGTGTCTCTGGATCCAGAAAGTAAATCAACACCGTCTAAATTCTAAACATAACACGTGTGTTTCTGAAATGCAACTTTAAGATTCGAGTCATAGAATTGACCTACAAAGAACAAATTATGGCCGAGGCTCTCAACATAATAAACCTGAGAGATAGTAACATTCCCTAGCTGATAGTCACCATAACCCATAATCTTTGCAATCTGATCGTTTCCAAATCTAACAGTACCCAAAAATTTGCTAATGAAGTTGATGAGCTAAGAGCGCTGCCCAGTCATATGCTTTGATTAGCCCGAGTCCAGGTATCATAGTATGATTTGTACGACCTAAAATTGACACGGGAAGAAGATGGAGCAGTAGAAACATTGGATCCTCAGTTTTGCATGGGTTCTGAGTGGTTAGAAATCTTAGAACCTACAGTCTTAGATTTACTACTCGACCCTACATTTGTTATATATTTGAGTTTCCCTGATTGGTTACTACTTGGTTGTGTTTGTTTAACTAGTGTTGTTGATATAGATTTCCTAGGAGGCACTACATTAGTGGAGATGATCCTAGTTAAAGGGCATGTATTTCTAACTTTAGTGAAGGTTCATCTTGTAGGTTTCCAACTATATCCAACATTAGTGTAGACTGTACCAGCAGGTTTCCATAATTTCTTCTTTTTGCTCTTAGCAGATCTAGATTTCACAAATTTAGATTTAACACGAGCATTCATATCAACAAGATAATCACGAACACATAGATCATGAATAGCAACAAACATACATTCATAGCAGGTAGCGCAAACAAGTTTAGAATTCGCATTCAAGACGGAATGCTTAACATTTTCAGTACAAACTATTTTAGAAATACGATTCACATTATTTAAACTAGACTTGGCAATCCTAGGTTTGTTTTCTACTTTATTTTTCTTCTTGTTACTACTTGAAGTTTGCGAGATCTTATCTTTCTTTGTATTGTTCCTATGCTTTGATCTGCTAGCTTCAGTAGAACAACTTACTCCTGTAGAATGTGACATAGAATTGTTAGTGGTCTGTTTTTCCTGTGGCTGTACCTGTTTTTGTGTTTTATCTTTTGATGTGTCATTAGATTCTACAAACCTAACTTTCCTAGTCTTGTTCATTGGTGTAACAACAACTAACTTATCACTTACATGTTTCGAATTAGGGCATGAGGCACACACACATACTAGCAATTCCTGTATTCTTTTTGCATACTTACAAGCATAATCAAGT
The DNA here is from genome assembly GCA_026074375.1 of Tanacetum coccineum. Lineage (NCBI taxonomy): Eukaryota > Viridiplantae > Streptophyta > Magnoliopsida > Asterales > Asteraceae > Tanacetum > Tanacetum coccineum. The sequence continues at coordinate 139,166 of BQNB010000283.1, read as the reverse complement.
GCATTATCAAGAGGTTTTAAGGCTCTAGCTTGTTCAACTATTCCCCTAAGAGTATCAATATGTTCTTGAGTTACCTTAAGATAATTTACGTGAGCATCCCTATTCAAACTATACACTTTTAAAGTAACCACGTTCAAACTATGCACATTTTGAACACTTTCAACCACATTCTTTCCTTTTAAGTTCGCAATGTGGTCCTTGAGTTTTGCAATCGAGACATTCTTAGCTTTTAGCTGAGCGTGTAATTAATTTATTATGAAAAATTCCTTAAAGTCAGGAGCATCTTGATTATGAGATGGTCTGTTGTTTTGAAAACTTTCTTTGTTTCGTTGCAATTTAATTTCAAGAGAAATGCACTGATTTTCAAGTCGGGAACACCGTTTTGAAAGTTCATTGTAAACAACCTTTTTAATCATATCATTCTTTTTATCAGTTTGAAGTTTCAAATTCTCTTCATATTCATCCACAAAACTTTGTTCCATGGATTTATACTCATTAATGGCAGCTAAAGAATTAACAGCAATATGCACAAGACCTTGAGATATAAGCAGTTCCATTAAACGATCATTTTCATGTTTCAACAGTTCCAATGCATAATTATCATTATCAAGAGAATTATTATTCACAGGTAACACATTATCATAATGATCATTAGCATGCATTACTGTATTCATTATATCTTGACAGATAATATGCTCTAAAAGACGATCATTATCAAGACTTAATTCCTTTTTCTCAATCTCAAAATACTTTTTATATATAGAACAGTTAGCAACTTTGGTTTCCATTTGAGTAAAAACAGATTTCATTTCTTTAAGTTCTTTGTTAAGATCATGTTCAAACAAACGAAAATATTCTTTCAAAGTTTGAGCAAAAGGTTTGATATCCTTTTCAAAAGCCTCTTTTATATGTTCAACACCTCAAGAACCTATTTTATTTCCAGTTATTTTTGTGTGAAAAGTTATAGTTTCATCAAATTTATTAACATGCTCTTTCATTTTGTGAAAACTATCTTTTACCAAACTAATTGATGGAAGTTCACATGGAATTTTCTTCTTTAAGACTGGTTCGGATGAAACGAGTAGTTTTACAGAAACGGGTTGTGAAATAGGTAACCAAAATGCCTGTTCTGCAGATAGTTGTTTCTGGAGCACAAAATGCTTCGCAAAATGTTCATATATTTTATTTAAAGCCACATAATCAACGAGGGCAATATTGACTTTCTTTTCTTTTAAGCTTAGATCATTTTGTTTTGTTAGCATTTTTAACCTACTTTCTTCAGCTAATTCTAAGGTTTCCTTAGTATCAGTAGCAGACAAAACAACATGTGTCTTAACAATAGTGTGGCCATCATACAAAGCAGGTACTTTCCATCGAGCTTGAGCAAGATAAAAAGGATTTTGATAACCAAGTGTTGTTTTGTGACTTTCATCATAAAAAGCTTGGGGTTTTGTTATCATATGCATTGTTTGCGTGGATTGACCCATTTTGTAAACCACATTGTCTAAAGCTTTATTTTTCTTTTGTAAATCAATGACTTCATCAAGATATTTATCTTTCTTTCGCTTAGACTCCTTTTTTAAATATTCAACAGTTGTTGATAAAGTCTTATGACTTTCAACTGTTGCATTGAGTTGTAATTTTAATGAGTGTATCTGTTTTTCAAAATCCGCAACCTTTGCATTTCTGTCAACAATAACCTATCTTAATGGACCATCAATATACTTTTATCTATCATTTAAATCAAACTTATTTTTTGTTCAAAAAGTTTTACTTGTTCTTTATATCTCTCAAGATCGGTAGTTAGAGTTTCATGAACAATTAGATTTTCCTGTTGTAGCTTATTACATTTTGCAACTTGACTAGACATTTCTTCAATTACAGCTGTTAAGAGTTCATCTTGTTATGCAGAAGAACTAGTGTTTTGAACAATAGAATTTTTAGTTTCTTGCAAATATTGCTCATAGGAAATGATATTACTATCACTTGTTATGTTAATTTCTATGTCATTAACAACAAATGGTTGTTTAGAACACTGTGTCTCTTGCACACTTTGATAACTCATATCATTTTCTATATTTGTGTCATGAAATGGTACATCTAAAAGAACATCTGAGTCATAGGAGGATAGATTGGCCATGAGAACTGCCTTAGCCGAGGGTACATCATCACAATCAGAATCAAAAGCATCAAGATCATCAGTCTGAATGCCGCTGGAGTTGGGATGTCCTGAGATGCTTGAGCTGGAACGATTGTATACTTATTGTCTGCTAAAAAGGTCAATTGTTCTGGATCCAAATAAGCTCCTAAATCCAAAGCTTCAGTCAGCAACATCTTCTCCTTAAACCATGCAGAGTTCTTGCGCCTTTTTAGTTTAGTGCACTGTCTAGCAAAATGACCTTCCTCTTGATAGTTGTAACATTTAACCACCGTAGCTTAACCTGCAGCCCCTTGCCTGTTAACACCCGGATATGTAGCAGTGTTCCTCGCCCCATTGTTAGCATATCCTTATGTCTGTCTCCCTTGAACTGTCTGAACGATGACTCTTCCATCTTGAATTGTTGCTTGGTTCCTAGGATTAGACGAGGTTCTCAGCTGATTGTTTATCTGTGGGAAACGAGGACCAAATGATGTGCTTACAAATGCCATTAGCTTGTTCAAATTAGATTTGGTTCATCAGAAGGGTTAAAAGATAGAACAACAAGTCTTGAATCTAACTCAATAGCAGATGGTTGTTGAATAGAAGGTGCTTGATTGGACTGTTGCAAAGTAGGTGCTTGATAGGACTGTTGTAAAGCAGGTGCTTGATAGGATTGTTGATGAACCACTGGAGAGTGATTAACTACTTGTGGTTGATACTGTGATGATTGAACAATTGGTGCATCATAAGAACGTTGTGGTGTAGGAGATGGGTAGTATTGTTGTAAAGCAGATGATAGATGTGGATAATACTGAGTCAAGTTCAAACAAGATGGAGAATTGGCAAATAAAGCAATTTGATCATGATACCTTTGTCTTGCTAAACGAACTTCATTTGTATGAGCTTCATGTTGTTTTAGATGTGCATACAAGTGATCAAAGTTGTTAGTATGCATGTCTTTTGCTAACTTGACGTTTGTGACAAATTTGCTCCATTCAGGTTGAAGATGATTAACAAACTTTGTGTTGACTTGGAGTGGTTTCATTGTCATGCCAGTAGTTGGTTATGTTATAGAATTTTGTGTTAGTTTGGTGTGTGTGAACTCAGAGCATGGAGAAGATACGAAAATAACTTGTCTCTCCATGCAAAGAAGTGAATGTGTTCAATATATCACCCATAACAACCTAGACTCTTCGCCTCTTGCAATAATGAATAAACTCTGAACCACTTGAAATGAGTAGTTTGACTCGGAGTTATCCGCGGATGATATGCTTTGCATCTTCGTGATGATTACAAATTGTAAATGTCTTGAGGTAAAACCTTGCAAAACTTGTTTTTCGCCTTGGATATCAAACCTTATTCACGAATATATTTTCTTCATCTAGTGAGATCAGGTTGTATGTTTTGATGCTACTGATCGTTGCTAGGAGTAGTTTCATTTTTGGGTTCTAAATTATGTCTCATATTGTGTGATGAAGTGGTTGTTCGTTGAGAATTGATATAACAAGTAAAATTGCCATGTTCCTTTGCTTTGATGTACACAGCATACGACTTGCCCATGAATTGTTATGTAGGTGATTTTTGTTCCAGTCAGATAGGAAGTTGGTGGATTTGTTATCAGCCCTGAAAACAATGACATTTTCTTCTAATGATAAACTCATTTTGAATTGCTTGAAATGTGAATTGAAATTATTTGATCGATTCAGTGATTCATGAGAATTATGTTAAAGTGATGTTGTTATAAGTGATTTTGTCCTTGTTAATTCACAAGACTTTACTAATCTTGATTAAATCGGGAAAATAAATTAATACTTCACAGGATTTTACTAATCAAAGATAAACCATTGAAATTAATTTTTGCTTGAATTTTCACAAACTTCTCAGTGTCCCAGAGTGAGAGACTTACGAATTTGTACTAATTTGTCATCAAATCCTCCAATGTCTACAAACCTCAGAATATATGTCAAAAAACCGCAGTCACGCGTATATTACAGCTCGGCAGAGAGATAAATTTGCACGCGAAAAACCGCATGCAGGAATGGAATTTTTGCACAGCAGTTTTGATTTCCCTTAACAAATGAATAAACACCAGAAAACTCTTGTAACTACTGTTTGTGTAACAAACCTCAGAATAGTGTTATGTACAAACCGCAGGAATGACTGCACAAATCGCAGACACAAACCGCACAAACCAAAAGTGCACAAACCGCAAAGAAATGGAATTTTGGACAGAGTTTAGTTTCCTGGAAATATAATAAACCACCGAAAAAATGATATCCCTGTATGTACACAAAAACCGAGAAAGTGTTATACAAATACTAGGAATCCGAATAGAGGAGGATGTTATGCACAAACTGAATGAAAAACCACAGGACACTAAAAAATGCACAACCGATACTTCTAATAACCACTAATCCTGCACCACAGTCTTCTATCTACTACAAACGTAGTCTTGTAAAGAACTTTTTCCGGGAAATAAGGAAGATAAAAACCACTTATCTTAAACTCACCTAAAGACACACTTTTTGAGTTTTTGGTTCCAAACCTTTTATTCACACCTAACTTGTCTAAGCTCAGTTAACCTTATATGTAAAAAACACATAACTTTAAGGTTTTTTAAATCAAAAGACAATTTTGGTATAAGAGATAAAAAACCCGTACAGAACTAGATAAAAACCGTAATATAGAAAAGAGTACTATTTGATATAAAAAACGCCACCACAAACATCCACAATCACCCCATGGCGATGATACCAATTGATGATATCACAAAGAACCAAGTAACTCCTATGAGATGTAAATGAAAGAACTAGAGAGATGAAAGGGTTGGTTGTAGAAGCACGTCTTTGTAGAGGAGAGAAAGACGAGAATAACTTAAATTGGTTTGTTTCTCCTTCAAATATGACCAACATCTCTCCATAGGGATGAGAGGAGGGGCTTATATGTGACTTCTCCCTTACTATGGCCGGCCATGGGCTAATGTGCCATGGCCTTGGCTCGGTTAGCTTACACATAACCGAGCGATTGACTACGAGCTACAATATACTATTTATAAATATTTAATAGCTATATATTTAACCGACGAGACCCCATAAGCGATTGAACGAGTATTTTCCTCGATTCCTAACATGAAATATTAATTTCATAGTAATCATACTTTTTAGGAATTTGAATCGTAGAGGGTGTTTGTTTTAGCTTATTTTTAGACTTATTAGCTTATTTGTTTTGGCTTATTTTCCAGCTTATATGGTTATATTCATGTTTCAAGTCTTAATAAGCTCATAAGCTGGAAAAACGGGTTTTTTTTAATAATAATCCGAATTAAGTAAGCTCAAAAGCCCAATAATAAGCTAAGGAATCATGACGCCGAAGTGATAAAAGGTGTGTGTATGTGTGGTCTTCTATGTGTCTGGTATGGGCCATCATAAGTTTCAGAAACCGTTTACTTTTCAATCCTGTCATAAGAGTGATCGTCACCACTGCAGCCTCCACTGTATGTCACCATCATCTAGTGGTTGTGGGTAGGGCACCACGGTCTTAGAGAACCATTATATTTTTCTTAATTTATGAACATTCGCTTGGCTTACCATGTTCCTCATTCTTTTAGTAAACTTGGTTTTGAGTAGTCTATGCATAGTTGTGGTTTGTGTATATTAGTTTATCTGTTAAGAAAAAAATGAGTTGCTTTGCACTTATAAATTAGTGGGACTCACTCATCTAAAAACATGTAATATTTTGTTAAACCTTTTTCTGATGCCACTCTGTTAGTTTGTTGTATAGGTATCCTCTAAAACATGCTCATTTCTAAGGAACCTTGAACGTATTAGCCCGTGTAATCAAAGGTATATTTATTATTAAAGCTTGGTTAATACAAAAGAGGTGAAAGGTTGTTTTAAGGTTTGTATCCATTTTAGATACTTTCTTATGCATTAATTTTTTTATCACCTTTATCTTTGCTTCTTTTAAAATTATCTACCAGAAGGTTGATTATTTTTAATTGTTGTTCTACCAGGTTTTTGAATTATAGAATTTTGAATACACAAATTGGTTTTTTGTGAGCTGGACTGCTACAAAGGTGTTCTTACAAGCTTTTCCTTGTTTTGATTCAAATTAAGTGTTGTCTTTTTTATTTGAACTTTGGTTATGCTTTGTAAGTGGTCGTTGCAAATTGGTTTATGATGTGGTGTAATTTCATGAAAAAAATAAGAGACTGAATTTATCTGGGATGTTGTTGAACATGCAACTGCAGCTTGTGGCGCCAAACGAAAGCTGAGTTGTGCACTGGTATTCATTATGGAAGATTATATAATCTGTTTGGCTACCTCCATCTTTAAGAGTCTTAGTGTTTGCTTGTGCAACACAATGGTTAGTTTGTGTTCCAATTTAATTTTCAAATTATAGGCAGGACATATTCCCATACGGGTACTGTTACAAACGTGAATCAAATGGTGATCAATACTTTAACGTGTATATAATGTGAGATAGTTAGTTGTCATTCGAAATAAAAATTTATGATTTAGAACTTCATTATAGGTATTAGCTTCTTGAGTGTATCATATAGCTTTATATGTAGTCATTTGGGTCTTAATCCTTTATTAATATTTCTTAGATCTAAAGCTAATGCAAAGATAATGTCATTGAGCAGAAAGGGTTTTGTCACATGGTTTGGTCACAGTTGAGTGATTTTTATAACTAAGGAATACTTTTTTTTTCATAATGCCAAATATTTGTATCATGCAAGCCAATTTTCAACTCATGAAACTCGATTGGCAAAGTACAAATATCATGTTCATCTATAAATAAGTCAGTATGGAACCTATATATGACCCTCTAATTATAGGAAGATGTTATGTTAATATATTTATCTTATATGAGAAAATTAGGAAAATACATAAAATTCAATCAAAGTGTTATAATTATGAGTACATCAATGTGACAAGATGAAATTTATATAAGATGTAAAATATCTTATATTATAGCAAGATAAAATAATTATCTCTTATATAGTAAGTATTTTGCCGAAATAATTATAAGTTAATTACTATATAAGTACAATTACATATAAAAGATAAAATAGGGAAATTATGAATATTTTTAGTGCAAACATTACTATCTGATTTTATCCTTAAAAAACCCAAAATCTCGGGCATTTTCCTTAGATATATCTTTATATACTTTTTTTCATTTGTAATTCTCATTTTAAAACCATTTCCAAAACCCTAAAAACTTTTAAGAGGCGGCTCCATATTTTTTTCACACAAGGGAACGATTTTTCTAGTGTTTCTAGGAGATTCAAAGGATGCTAATGGAAAATTCTGGTTTTTTCATTGGGTTAAGTGGTATGATTTATGTTGTAACTACATTTGACACGAAAATCCTTCATAAATTCATGAAATCATCAACAATTGTTCAAAGGTATTTTTAACCTACTCGAAGTTTCATCATGTATAAAGTGCAGTTTGTTCATGCGAAAAATTATTAGGCATGATCTAAGGGGTCGATATAGATTTAATCATGTTCTAAAACCTAATATTTAGCAAGAAATGAAAATCGGCATGTAAATTAATTTATTACCACTGATTTATAATTTCTCTCACTTTAGTATACATCAAGAGAAAAAGTCGAGATAAAATGCTAAAGAAATTTTAAGGCACTCGAAATAATTATTGTAGAATTTTCAAATCTTGCCGATTTTGAATAAGAAGGAAAATGAAGAAATTAAATTAGGGAAAACGAAATAGATTAGGTTTTTATGATTTTATCCCTGGTCCAATACAAGCTACTGAATGTAGAAAAATTCTGTAATTTAAATTGGGGAAAAATTTAATTTAGGGATTTTGTGCATCTTATTGATTACCACCCATTTGTGTTTAAAGGTATATAAAGGGTGTTTTTGTAATTTCCTGAAACTTTGGGGCTGATTATGGCAATGTTAATATAATGTAATTATGAGTTCTGAGAAAAATACGTGGAAGGGATATAAATTTTCATTTGATAATTGTTATGGGTTAACATGATTAATTATATATAAATAAAATATATAATTCAGAATTGAATTTAAAACTGAGGACAAAAATGTAAATTTAGTGAAAGTACAAAGGTATGATCATTACTATCATAAAGTATTAATATAAAATACCATATTTGATATTATAAGGCTTGTTTTTGCAAAAATGGATAATTAATAGATCATGTTTAATTAAATTTAATAACAAAAAGGACTAATTACGAAATTAATGTAAATCAAAGGATTTGATTATAAATACAGAAATAGAAACCTGCTAATTATAGAAACATGCTATTTATGGAAACTTACGAAAATTATAGAAACCGAGCTAATTATAGAAAAATGCTATTTATGGAAACTTACTAATTAATAGAAACCTGCTAATTAATAGAAACATGCAATATATAAAAACGTACTATTTATAGAAAACCTGCTAATAATTAGAAACATGCTATATTATGGGAAACTTACCTGAATTATATAGAAACGCTTGCAAATTATAGGAAACAAAGCTAATTATGGAAAACCTGCTAAATATTATTATATAGCAAACCTTCTATTTATAAGAAAACCAGCAATTTATAGAAACCTGCTATTTATAGAAACCAGCTATTTTTTAGAAAGTCTATTGGTTGGGAATTGATATTGGAAACTTATAAATCATGGAAATTATCATTTATGGAATAGTAAATTAAGGGAAAGTCTATGTTGGATAACTTACTATAATATGAAGCGCTTATTTTGTAAAGTACCCATATAACAATAATACTAATCATGAAACATACAAATCATGGAATATGTTATTCATATGAGAACGTACTAATCAAGGAATATCATGTACAATAAATAAATTGCTAAAAATAGAAAAGTTGCTAAAAAATAGAAAGTTACTAAAAATAAAAATAACCTTTACTCAATGAACAAGTAACTATATATATCAATGTCCTTTAACATGTAAATCGCATTAAGCAAGAGTAGCTTTCAACTTCTTATCCATCTCTTTCTTCCGTCTTACACTGACAAGCTGGGTGGATGGGGGGACATAAGGTACGGTAAATTCCCTTCGCTTTCAATGTATCGGACATTCTTTTCTATTCCATGATTATATAGATCATGCAATATCCCCAAACTGCTATATGCTTCCATTTTCCAAAGAGCTTAATGCCTATCCTGCCGAAGGCTTATTCCCCCATTTTTTTATGTCTTTATTGCCATATCCATTTAACATGTTTGATTTCAAAGACCTTATTCAATTGCCTGAGCTATAAACAAAACGCATGACCATGAATTTTACATGACTTACCACCTAGTCAAATGTGAGGTGACCATGATCCGATGACACATGAGGAGGCAAAGCAACTAGACCTTGTGTCACGACATCTTTCTCTGTCGCGTTGAGAGTGCGGTATTTCATTCAACATGCGGGCGTTGATCCCTTTTTCATCTCCGCGTCCCCCTTTTCATGATACCGCATGAATAAATTTCATTTTTGGGCCAATATATTCATCAGCATGGGATGGGCGTATGGGTGCAATCCCTATTTTAACATGTTAACACGTACATAGGTGATTGGTTGGGGTGTGTGCTCCATACAAAAATTACCCAATCACAGCATTGGAGCGAGCTCTGATCCCATCCACAACCCATCCAACCCCAAAATAAAATAAGAGGTTCAACGACACCCCTCTAATACATAGTTAGGTCCCGCCCCCTCTATTATATGCATGTATTTCACGACATTAGTATTGACATTATGATTTATGTAGGCTCGTTGTGTCCATTCCTTAATATCTATGTTTATGAATACTATTGCGCCTGATATCCTTCATGATCACGTTGTTAAACACTACTCTTCGTAATATACAATGCTTTACCGAACAAGTTTAATTCTTTATTTTTCCCTATTCTTTCTCTTCATAGGGACGTGACGCATTCTCATCACCATAAAATCTACCCCCAGGTATCCGCTCAAGACACTCATTCACTATGTATCCGAGATAAAAGACATATCAAAAATATATCTTTCCGCTGCATTAGAAATGCTACTTAATTAATCCAGGATAACAAACTTATATCTATCTGACGCAAATAGTAATTAATAATCCTATCCTTGATCACCCTGAGAGCGTATATGAGTGCAGACCGTATATTTCAAATTACCTTTTTTATTTTTCAAATCACCTTCCTTTTTACTCTTTTCATATCACGTGATCATGTCCTAAGAGGAGAAATGTTTGTGCCAATTTGAGAGAGTGAGAGGGTGCTTAGGAAGTTGACCGATATGCCATGTAAAATAGATATGAAGCTCCTCCTTCTACCATTTTTTTAATAATTATCGCGACAACCCACTATGATTGTAGTCTAATACTAATCTTGGAACACACAGCCCAACAAAAGAATGTTGTTTAATTAAGAAAGAGTACGAGAAGGAGTCCATTAGACTCTTCGTTCTTTCATTTCCTTTTTTCCATTTACACGTTTATTCATGTTGATCTCATAATCGGGACCGAATGATTTGATTTCCAGTCCATGCACGGCTTACGCACCTTGTTCTATGTTATCATTTATGACTTTATAAATATAATATGGAATGCCATTATGCCTTTATTATGCTTTGATATGACACCATGATTATGACGTTTCGGCCTACTCTCCGGAGCAGGTTTGGGTCGTTACAATGGAACCTATATATGACCCTCTAATTATAGGAAGATGTTATGTTAATATATTTATCTTATATGAGAAAATTAGGAAAATACCATTGTAATTATATGTAGAAGCTAATGAAGTCCACTAACTAACAAGCATGGTGCCTAAACCTCGAAGTCCCTATTGCAAATGCAGGTGCAAGAGCATATGAGGCAAGTATTCATGCAAATGGCTCTAATCAACCTCTTGGGATGAGTCCTGAGACTTGAAAAGTGAGTACGTTTCAAGTGCTTTTTCAAACTCATTTATTTTTGAGGAAAATCTTTTTAAATGTTAGTATCAATCTTCATTTACTTAGTATTTTCTATGTTATATGCATTATCAGCTACATATGTTTGATGTATGATGTATTGCCATTGGTTCACCATATAATTATTTGGCAGATGACGTATAGTATGAGCACCAAGTTTGTTGGGCTTAGTTCATAATATACGTATATGGGCCCAGGCCCAATACAACAAATAACTGGATTGCTAAGCCTGACAAGGGCCATGCTCCGGATATTTTAAAGACGCACGTGAGTATCTTCTCAACCGCACCCGTGCACCTTCGCGGACCCTTGCCCGACAAGGGACCCACTCCGGCTACTAACAGTCACAAGCGAAATACTAGGAAATCCTAGTGTTAGGCTTGCCTATAAATAGGGGTCATTTTACACCCCAAAAAGGTACATTCTGTCTAATCATTAACACTTACACATACTCTGACATTCTCTGACAAATATGGATACTTACTCTCACGTCGGAGCTTAATCCCGGGGTCCGCCCTGCGATAAGGCTAACATTTGTGCAGATCATCTCTCCATTACTTGGATTAGTGCAAGACCTACATCACAGCCCATTCATCGGCCCAGCCCAATAGATGATCTAAACCCACATTCACCCCCATACACAGTTTTTGTACTAACAAGTTGGCGCCATTCGTGTGACCGATATAACTGCGTTCCTTAAAAATACTCACCATGAGCAATCACGAACAACCTACCCCTAGCCATCCCAGGTCTGATGTGCGGAATACGATAGGGAAGGACAAGCAAACCCCCTAGGGCTCCGCGAGAAACTACTACTAATCATGGCAGATAAGTATGAGTATGAGAAGAGAAAGAAAGAAAAGCTAGAGGAAGTAAAAGCAAGGCTCGACTTTGGCGATGCCCGAAAGAAGAGTAATAGGGCACAAGAATCAGCGTATTCTGAGTCCAGGACAATATCGCCAAGAAGACAGAGACGCTCTCGTAGCCCGCGCCACAATCCTAGCGTCTTCGCTAGGTTGAGGCGCGAAAGGTCAAGATCGCCACGGCATGAATACAAAAGTAAGGAAAGAAGAGAGAGCACCGTGTTCAAGAGACTCGGAGGCAGAGGACGGAGTGCATCCGCGCACTCCGATAGCCGTCAGGAAAGCTCAAGGTATACTGAAAATTACTCTGAAAGTGAAGACAATGAAGATGGACACTGGAAGTCTAAGTCACGAAGGAAAAAGTTCAGTGTCGAAGATGATGATCTCTCCCAACCTTGGGTATGTGCCGAGACTGATCCGTTCACGTCTCAAATCCGTCACTTCAACTTCCCAAAAACACGAATGCCAAGTCATGTGAAAACATACAACGGAAGTGAAGATCCTGAAGATCACTTGAAAATCTTCCAGGCAGCAGCAAAAATGGAGAGGTGGGCCATGCCAACATGGTGTCACATGTTTAATTCTACACTCACTGGAAACACTCGAGTATGGTTTGACGATCTTCCCCCGGAATCAATAGATAGTTACAATGATCTAAGAGAAGCGTTCCTGAAAAACTACCTCCAACAGAAAAAGTGCATCAGAGACCCCATAGTGCTCCACAACATCAAACAAAGAGACGGAGAATCCACAGAAGACTTCATACAAAGGTATAATTCGGAAAATAGAAATGTTAAAGGAGCACCAGAGTGCATGAGAATCTCCGGATTCGTGCACGGAATTACAAATTCTGAGCTCATCAAAAGATTTCACGAAAAAAATACCAAAACATTAGACGAAATAGTTCCGTTTCCACGTCTTTCTTCAAGGGCAAGAGGCGCCTCAAATCAAGAAAGGAAAAAAGTTCCTCAGGCCTGGAGGCACCCGGAAGGGAATCATAGGCAGAATTTTAAAAAAGGAGGGGGCTTCCGCAGCCAACATAAGGCGGAGAAAAAACCAGACAGGTTTACTCTTCTCACGAAAACTCCGAAGGAAATTCTGGCCTTCAAAAAGGAAAATTTAAGACCCCACCTCCAATGACAACCCCGGTTGAAAAGCGAAACGCAAACAAGTTTTGCGAGTTTCACAGAGAAGTGGGGCACAATACAGATGAATGCAACCATCTAAGGAAACAAATTGAGGATATGCTCAAAGCCGGGAAACTGTCGCATATAATCCGGGAGTTGAAGCAAAACAGCGGAAAAGAACAGCCAAAAAAGAAAGGTGAGACCTCGGAAAAGGAGAGCCTTCGGCAATTCTTTAATGATCCATGCACGGAAAATGCTGTAAGACAGAATATAACTCAAAGTTTCTCACCCGGCCTCGAGATATCCTTCCCACCAAGGGAACGATTGAAGGGACGGAAGGCCCTAATAATGGAAAAGCAGAGGTTGGGATGCACCAGTGTACCGCATGTGTATTGACAGAAGGTCATCATTCGGAAATACACTATATATGAGCATTGCTTTAATCTACTCCGTCCAGAAATAAGAAACCAAATGGTCCCGGCTACAACTTCGCTAGTAGGATTCAGCGGTGAAATAAAATGGCCATTAGGACAAATAACACTTTTGGTGAAAGTGGGGGACGATGAACATTCAACATCAGCATGGATGGACTTCATGGTGGTGAGATCAACGTCTCCGTTTAATGGAATCATTGGAAGACCTGGGTTGCGGAAAATGAAAGCAGTCCCATCAACAACGCACGGAATGATAAAGTTTCCGGTTATGGGAGGAACACTTATGCTGAGAAGCAATAAAATCATTCCCATTGAATGTGCGATGATCTCCGGACCAGAAGACCAAACCCCTTCGGTGAACAAAGTAAAAGAGGAAAGGATCAAAGTGGTAATCAATCCGGAACACCCGGAACAGACAGTAATGATTGGTTTTGACCTCACGGATAAAACCAAAAGTAAGTTGTGCAACCTACTTCAACGCAGTTTGGATATATTCGCTTGGACCCCAACAGATATGATGGGCGTTCCAAGGCAGATAGCGGAGCATAAGTTAAATGTACGGAAAGGTTGTCCGCCGGTTAGGCAAAAGAAAAGAGGCCAAGCCGCAGAAAGGAACATAGCAAAAAATGACGAAGTTAGTAAGCTGGTGACAGTTGGGATAATGAGAGAAGTTCACTATCATAATTGGCTCTCCAACCCGATGATGGTAAAGAAGAGTGACAACAGTTGGAGAATGTGTGTTGATTTTAAAGACCTTAATAAGGCATGTCCCAAGGACGGTTACCCTTTGCCGGAAATAGACTGGAAGGTCGAATCTTTGTGTGGGTTCCCCTTCAAATGCTTCCTGGACACATACAAGGGGTATCACCAAATACAAATGGCAGAGGAGGATGAAGAAAAGACCGCGTTTATTACAAACCAAGGCATTTTTTGCTACACAAAAATGCCTTTCGGTCTAAGGAACGCCGGTGCAACTTATCAAAGGCTAGTGGACAAAACATTCCACGGACAGATAGGTCGAAACCTCGAGGTATACGTGGATGATTTGGTTATAAAGAGCCGCACGGAGGATGAAGTCGTCCGCGACATTGAAGAAACATTTAAGACACTCAGAAAAATCAACATGAAACTGAACCCAAAAAAGTGCACCTTTGGAGTTGAGGAAGGAATGTTCTTGGGATACCAGGTCAATACTAAGGGCATTAAGATCTGCCCAGATAAAGTAGACGCCGTATTAAGCCTTCAATCACCAAAATGCCTGAAAGACGTGCAGAAGTTAAATGGAAAATTGGCAAGCTTAAACAGGTTCTTAGCAAAGTCAGCGGAGAAATCACTACCATTTTTCAAAACTTTGAAAAAATGCACAAAAAAGAGTGACTTTCTGTGGACGGAGGAAGCGAAAGCTGCATTCAAACAAATGAAGGAACATATAGCAAAGTTACCTATGCTCATCGCTCCAGAAGAATAAGAGGAACTCATTGTCTACCTGGCAGCGTCCAAAGAAGCAGTGAGCGCCGTACTCATGACGAAAAGGGAGGCCAGGCAGATTCCAATTTACTTTGTAAGCCGGGCGCTAAGGGGCCCGGAAATAAACTACACCGCCATGGAAAAATTAGTACTGGCATTAATACATGCAAGCAAAAGGCTAAGAAGATATTTCCAAGCTCACCCTATCACAGTAATAACAGATCAACCCATCAAAAATGTACTATCAAACCCAAAAGTCGCTGGTCGGATGCAAAAGTGAAGCATACAATTAGGAGAGTTTGGTATACATTACAGGCCAAGAGTATCTGTGAAAGGGCAAGTATTAGCTGATTTTATTATGGAAAGGCCAGAGGAGGAAGGACAGGACGACTCTGCAAGAGAAGAAGAGCCGCTCCCGGCACGGTGGACCTTATTTACGAACGGGTCATCTTGCGTTGACGGATGCGGAGCAAGAGTGATACTCACGGACCCGGAGGGAGTGGAGTTCACGTACGCTTTGAGATTTCAGTTTGAAACAACTAACAATGAAGCAGAATACAAAGCATTAATAGCGGGATTGCAAATAGCAGAAAAAATAGGTGTCAAAAACCTCGAATTAAATGTAGACTCAAAACTGGTAGCCAACCAAGTGAATGGGACATACATCGCGAAAGAAACAGACATGGTAAAATACTTAGAAAAGGTAAAAGCACTGACTAACACCTTCCGTACGTTGTCAATAAAGCAAGTCCCAAGAAGAAAGAACAAAAAGGCAGATGCATTAAGCAAAATAGCGTCCACCAGTTTTGCACATCTCAGCAAACAAGCGTTGGTGGAGGAATTGAAAGAAAAATCCATAAACGAAAAAGAGGTGCTCGCCGTGGTAGAGGAAGAAGGGGATACCTGGATGACCCCAATTCATGAATACCTCACGGATGAAACTTTACCAGCAGAAAGGAAAAAGGCAAGGGCGATAAAGCGTAAATCACAATGTTTCGCCATCATCAACGGAATACTATACAAAAAATCTTTTTTAGGCCCATGGCTTCGGTGTGTAGGACCTTCACAAGCAAACTACGTCTTTCGGGAGATACACGAAGGCTCGTGTAGCATGCATGCGGGCACACGATCCGTCGTTGCCAAAGCTTTGAGGACTGGTTACTACTGGCCGACAATGCACAAGGACGCAAGGGCGCTTATAAAAGCATGTCAGGAATGCCAAGTACACAAGCCCGTCCCAAGAAATCCACAGGAAAAACTGAATCCGGTCACATCTCCGTGGCCATTCTACAAATGGGGTATTGACATAGCTGGACCTTTCCCGGAAGGACCTGGTAAAGTCAAATTTCTAATAGTGGCTATGGATTACTTTACCAAATGGATAGAAGCAAAACCAATAGCAATTATCACGGGAAGCCAGGTCAAAAAGTTTGTATGGGAAAACATAGAGTGCAGATTTGGTCTTCCAGGAGAGATCATATCTGATAATGGGAAGCAATTTCGAGATAACCCCTTCAAGGATTGGTGTGAAAAATTATGCATTCAACAACATTTTGCTTCCGTGAAACATCCTCAGACGAACGGACTGGTTGAAAGAGCAAACAGGAGTCTGGGGGAAGGAATAAAAGCAAGACTAGGCAAAGAAAACAAGAACTGGTTGGAAGAAATCTCTCACGTACTTTGGGCACACCGCACCATGATCAAGTCCAGTAATGGGGACACACCGTTCTCGTTAACTTACGGAACGGAAGCTGTCATCCCAGCGGAAATTGGAATGCCCACGTTCAGGACAGCAGAAGTAGACATTGCCGAAAATGATGAAGCGTTGGAAATTAACTTAGATTTGATTGAAGAAAAGCGAGAGCAAGCAGCAATAAGAGAAGCAAAAAGCAAGAGGCAAATGGAAAAATACTACAACACCAAAGTTAGAAATACAAGCTTCAAGCCAGGAGACTTAGTGTATCGGAGCAACGAGGCAAGCCGTGTAGAAGACACTGGAAAGTTAGGACCTAAATGGGAAGGCCCGTACGAAGTCACGGAAGCACTTGGAAAAGGATCGTACAAGTTGAAAGACCGCAACGGAAAAGAAGTACCGAGAACCTGGAACGTACGCAACCTCAAAAAGTGTTATATATACAAAGTGTAAGCAGCCTAACCATACGGACTCCGTGATGGGAAGAGCATTTTTTACTTTATTCCGTGTAGTAGTTTTTAAATATCATGTAATATGATTTTAATTTTAATGAAAAAAGTGAAGATTAGCTACCTTCACAAGATTTGTTTGAAAAATTCTATCTTATTACTTTGCAAAGTCATTTATTGTGATTAAGCCGCGCACACACGGAGCACGTCTCCATTAATGTTATTCCGTATAACAAAAGGATGAGTAACCTCACAATTAGCTCAAAGTACGTAAGAGGTATTGCAAACCCGGTACCGGGAGAATAACCCACAAAATATCCAAACAAGACTATCCTACTAAAGGTATCACATGTGATATGAAAAGATAGCAGCAACATTTATATATAACAAATATGTCCAAAAAGTGTGGCAAAATCATACCGCATCAAAAAGGCCGCATACGGCCGCGGTATACAGCATAACAGGTTGAACTATAAGTAGCCATGATATGTTAATTACAAGAGAAACCGCAAGGTCACATGCGACCGCGGGGGGAAAAACAAATACAATCATAAAACAGCATCCCTAGCTTCATCATCCAATTGGGAAAACGTAAGGCCACCTCTGGCTGAAGCATCGATCTTTCCTTCACTTTCCGAACCTAGGGTAGCGTTCTCCGGAACCACATCCGCTGAATCAGGATTATCGTAATCTTCTACGGAAACGGAAGGATCAGTATGAGGAACAATGACCACAGTAGATAACACATTAGTAGCGGGAACCTCAGCAGGCGGTTCAATCAAAGCCTCAGCGGATAAAGGATCATCAATGGACACAAATACGTCTTTCAAAAAGGGGAGACGTTCAATAAGATTCCTTTCCATTTTCTCCACTCGCCCACGACAAATATCCAAAGCAACGGACAAGGCTTGGCTCCCAATGACGACCCTATCCTGCTTATGATGGACGGGAACCATTAGCTGACTCATATCGGGTTGAAGATCAGTCATACCTAGGGTCTCAGCCACGGCGTCGTCCAAACGGAGAAGATCCATAATATCCCAAGTGCTGGCATCCTTATTGTTGGAAAGCTCTTGAAGAAGCGGAAAGTTAAGGTCACGGAGATCACGGATAGCAGAATTAAAATCATCCTCCGCAGAGGGAATATAAGCTTCAAGATCAGTCAAACATCTGCCAGCTTGCCCATGCTCAATCCCTGCGGCTAGGCCCTCCTGCATTCCTTTCTCTATAGCACGACCAAAAGCATGACCAAGAGCCTCCATGTACTCATTTGAGTTAAGACACTTAACCACAAGAAGCTTCATCCCATGAGTTAGTAACCATCTTCGCCCCGCAACGACATTGAGGAGGTGCGGATGGAAACTCTCTTGAAAGCGCATGCAACACCGGGTGAAATCAGCATCAATCTCGGCCAACCTAGTCCTGAGGGGTCCCATAAGATTATCTTGAAATTCCTCTAACTGTTTCAAGAGCCCCTCATACATCTCCAGCTTCTCACGGAGGTCCGCGGAAGAAATCTCCAGCTCATGCACCTAAGAAATACATGTATGTATATGTGAGGAGAGGGAAACACAAAATTATGAAGAAAATAGTTAAGGACGGAAAACTATACCTGATTAACAAGACTTTGGTTCTGGGACTTCAAGGAAGAAGAAGACGCTCCTAAGTCAGAAAGCTCATGATCTCTTTCAGCAATAGAAAGATCAAGGCCCGACACTTTATAACTTTAAAGAATTACAATCTTCTCAAGAAGGACGTTGTGGTCCTTGGCGGAAGCAACTTCGCCTCGAAGTGAGTTCTCGGTGGCCTCAAGACCAGAAACCTGAGCGCGGAGTTGGGTTACTTCCGCGGACTCCTCCTTTGCCTTAAGCAATTGAGACTTCAAGTCTTCAATCTCTTTGTCTTTAGCCTCCAACAAAATATTTTTCTCCTCCGCAAGAGATCTCCATTTCCTCTTCTCCAAGATATTATACTCCGCACGCATCCTCACCTCGGAGCTCAAACTCAAATTGCGTGCGGCTGATACATTGAACTCAGTAAATAATTGCTCATGCTCCATTCCGCGGACAGTCTTGAAGAAGCCCGGAAGAGTGTAAGTGATTCAATCATATAGGCACACCCAAACGCCCATCATTTAGCTCAAAACCCTTGGTCACACGGCACTCAGGAACATAGATTGACCTCCGACCGGCACTACAACCTCTTCCACACGGAACCACTACCTGACCTCCCTGTAAAAAGACTAAGAGTATACATCCCGTCCTTCATCAGTTATCATGAAGAACCAAATAACGGATGATACGGTGCACGCACTCTTATCTTTGCTAACATCAGCAGGAATAGCAACAGTGGTAGCCTCAGTCATAACCGGAGCAGCAGACCTGACAAGAGAATCAACTTCAGGATCCGCAAATTTAGCGCCTGAGTGATGAGAAGAATCAGAGAGGACTATGAACCTTACAGAGGGACCTATAGTTCACAAGGATGGGCCAGTCACGGAGTCAGTACAGTCTTCGCCCTCCTCCAAAGGTGAAGCTGTCACGGAAGAAGTAATAAAGGGTAAGGTAGGAAGAGCTGGAACACCATGTTCTACCGTCAATTAAGAATCTTGGAGCAACCTGTTAAGAACACTAGGAGACTTACCTCCAGTAGCGGAACCACCAGTAGTCCCATAATCGGCCCTTAATCTTTTGGGTGGATGGGAAGCGACAGGCAATCCCTCACTATCATAGGTTACCCTCTTTTTCTTTGAACGTTTGGGCCTAGGAATTTCAGCTTCAACAGGCTCAGTAACAGGCATGGTTGGATCAACATTATCCTGACCAGCAACGGAATCAAACCCCTGATCTCCGCCATCACCAACACTTGCATCTCCAACAAATTCCCTCTCCACACTAGCCGATAACTCTCCGGAGGAACGAACTACAGAGGTCGGAAGTAGGGTCACCGTGCGATGTTTGGCCACGGTGACAATAGGTCTCTCATTTTCAGCTCTGGGTCTCTCAACAATCCTCACCTTGCGGGGATCAGCGGTGCGGATAAAAGCATTCAAATCCATCCCTAAAAAAAGCAACAGGGAAAAAGGATAAAGAAACAAGAAAAACAGGAAAAACGTAAACAATAATCAAAGTGCGTACGGAAAATAGAACCCACCCTCTCCGTCCTCATACTCAAAGCGGGGATAAGTATCTTTATTCAAAAGGTAATTACGGCTTATGCCAACCCAGCAAAGAAATTCTTCCGGGAACCTAAGGAACAGAGAGGCTTGAGCAATAAGGGTATTAATATGCTCCACATTATATTCAGAGGGGGCAGGAGCTCGATCTTTAACAATATTGGAACCCGAAAACCAACTAAACCGAGCATTGGCAGGAACCACAAACTCATCAACCCAGAAAAAATGATCATTCCAATTCTTCACGGAATCTAAATTCTTGGAATAACAAGCACGGACGTTTGGGCGCTTAGTGAACCCAAACCATCTATTTTTGTAATTATGTGTATAAAAGTAGCGGAACAAACTGACATCAGGTTCAATGTTGCAAACGCGGCACAAGATTTCAAAATGAGAAACCTTGGCAGATCCAAACACGGATAATTGGGAAAATAGAATGCGGAAATGGGTGAGAACAGACACAAAGAAGGTAGAAAAAGGGATACGGTAGTTGGCAAAATCAAAGAATCGGGTGTACATTCCAACTTTACCAGTTGGTCTTTCATGCATGGTGGCATCGAAGCTTGGCAGTTGAGGATGGACTTCCTCGGGAACAAAATATTTAGCACAAATGGCATCAAGGTGTTCTTGTGTAAGAACACATTTGAGAGATGTAATGCTGCCCATAATAAAAGAGAAGCAAAGAGATTAACTTGAATCAAGAAGAAAGGCTAGAATAAGGGAGGCTGTGCAACTAGAAAACCTTGAAATTTATCAACAATGGTGGAAGAGTGAAAGAGATGAAAAAAGAAACAGTAAGGCACGAATCAACTATTTATACCCATGGTATATTTAAGTTAGGTAAAGGTAGGATGACGACACGTGCCAAGACACTTCCCAATCAACGGTGCAATAATAGAGTAAAAAGATGATGATAACAGCTGGATATGGGACCCAGGCGGTCAAATCATGCAGAAGATAAAAGGACACGAAGAGTCCACGTAACCAATGACAAACTGCCAAAACGGTACAAAGGATGCGGAACAAGGCAGGAGTAAACGAAAATTTGATCACGGAACTTTAAGTCAAGTAACGCTCACCGCACGCTATAATTGTACCACGTACAGTAAGCAAACTAGACTGGGGGGACTTGATGACGTATAGTATGAGCACCAAACTTACTGGGCTTAGTTCATAATATACGTATATGTGCCCAGGCCCAATACAACAAATAGCTGGACTGCTAAGCCTGACAAGGGTCATGCTCCGGATATTTTAAAGACGCACGTGAGTATCTTCGAAACCGCACCCGTGCACCTTCGCGAATAAACACTGGCCGCGGAAGAACACTCGCGTCCGCAAACACGATTACACGTGGACCTTTGCCCGACAAGGGACCCACTCCGGCTACTAACAATCGCAAGTAAAATACTAGGAAACCCTAGTGTTAGGCTTGCCTATAAATAGGGGTCATTTTACACCCCAAAGAGGTACATTCTGTCTAATCATTAACACTCACACATACTCTGACATTCTCTGATAAATATAGATACTTACTCTCACGCCAGAGCTTAATCGCGGGGTCCGCCCTGCGGTAAGGCTAACGGTTTACTCTTATTTGTGTAGATCATCTCTCTATTACTTGGATTAGTGCAAGACCTACATCATAGCCCATTCATTGGCCCAGCCCAATAAATGATCTAGACCCATATTTACCCCCATACACAGTTTTTATACTAACAAAACCCATAAAAACAAGTGTGTTTCGAGTACTTTCTTGATTAATTCTTTGATATATAAAAAATCATCTACATATCTATGCTGAAATATCAAACTCATTTTAAGTTTATACATTTCAAGGACTAATTCTAACATGTCTGCAAAGATATAAAGTTTAGTGTTGTTTTTGTCTTGTGCAGGGTTGTCTTCGTAAATAGGAATAAATTATCCATACCCTTAAATGGATACTAGCAGGGTATCCGCGCAATGCGGTGGCGAATACCTTGTGACTATACTTTGCGGTTAGCAAATGTTATTCGGTTAAACGTTTTTCTAACAATAACTGTACAAATAAATAATAGAGTTAATTGCATAAATGGTCCATGTGGTCTGTCGGGTTTAATGGAAATAGTCCATATACTTTTTTTCCCCGGATCCTCTCCTTGTAGTTTCAACCCGTATCGGGTTTGGTCCATTGACCAATATTTCTGTTAGTTTGATCATTAAATGCATGATTAAATGGTCCTTATAGTCTGTCGGGTTTAACGAAAATGGTCCCTCATTTAACGGTCAAACTAACAGATATATCGGTCAAGGGACTAACCCGATACGGGTCAAAACCATGGGGAGAGGATCGGGAAAAAAAAAGATGATGGACCATTTCCGTTAAACCCGGCAGACCACAGGGACCATTTATGCAATTAACTCTAAATAATAATTAAAACTAAAATAACTTTAGACAATAAGAATGCAAAGTATTTCATATCTACTATTATTTAAACTTACGACCATCAACACCACCACCACCACAAATCAAAATATCCGACACAAAACCATCATCTGAATATGCAAATCTAACTGGTTTGGTTATTTGGTGATTTCAATCGGTTGTGTTTCGGTGTTTTGATGATATTTAAGTGGTTGGGTGGTGTTGCTAAAATCAGATCTTGATAACACTTGTGCTAAATCATTTGGTGTTTTGTTTGGGTTTATAAATTTGACCTGTTTTGAGTTGATGGTTTCGTTGGTAAACTGTTGAACTTTTTCTGGTGTTTTTATTTTTCGAATCTTGATTAGTGGTAATGATGGTTGTTGTACCGACGTCGAGGGATTTTTTAGAGAGTATGTGAAAGCATATTTCTAGAGAGAGTGAAGATGGTTTTGTTTTTTTAGTTTTGAGAGAGTGGTGTAATTGAGCTTATATATGAATATTAAAGAGATATTACAAGTTTACATAATTAAAGACATTTAGTTTTCAGGGTTGTTATTACAAGTTTATAGAATTCAAGTCATTTAATTACTTACAAATATTATTTGACTCAATTTTGACTGTTACAAATACTGAATTAATTAGTATTATTACAGATTTTTTGAGTCAAATTGTAATGTCTTAGTGCATTGACTAATAGTTTGCTACTTTCTATATTTTGTTCTTAATTTTATTAAGACTTCTATATTTAGAATGTCTTAAATGCATTATATAGTAGTATAAATATAGAAGATAGAATGTCCGAAATTGATTATATAGTAGTATATGTATTAGCATATAAATTGTGTAAAGTTTTATGTATTTTACTAGTTTGTATAATGTGTATACTAATTTTTTGCATTGAATGAAGAGAGAAATACGTGGCAAAATTTTATTGTTTGCATAAAATGTTGTACAACATGCGTAAGAATTTGTATTACTCAAAAAAATTGCATTCAATGAGGAAAGAGATGTGTGTTAGAAACCATTTTGTTCTTTTTTTGTTTGCATCAAAAGTTGTACAATAAGCATAAATTGTTGTATTACTTAATTTTTGGCATTTAATGATGAAAGAGTATCTAATTTGCTTTATACGTAGTATAGATTGGCAGTTTGGCACCTTTACTTTTAAATATTTTTTAATTCTTATAAGTTTGTTTTATAATTTTACTAGTTTTAAGGCCCGCCCGTTGGGCGGGAGCTTTAAGGTATTGTTGGAAGAATATTCATGATAGTTGTCCGTTATTGTTTTTTATAGTTTTTTTGTGTTGTTAATTTTTTTTGAGCTTTTCATAAAGTATTAAAAAAACATAAGTATTAAAGTATTATGTATTATAAGTGAAAGGTTAAAAGTAACTAAACCAAAAGTCATGGGGTTTAAAAGGTACATTGTAAGAATAAAATGCGATTAACATAAATGCACATTTATCAGTGATAATTGGTAAAAAAATGCACATCTATCTGTGATAATTGGTAAAATGTGATTTAACATAAATGCACATCTATTATGTATTACCAAGCTCAGCTCTTTACATACATAAATGCACATCTATCTGTGATAATTGGTAAAAAAAATCTACAGTTACCAGCTTAGCTTAAGAGACACAAACATCATTTTAGAATCATTATTACTTATCTAATGAGAACGGATCGCTCACCCATTGCTACGCATATAGTTGCTAACTTTACTTCAGAGTCACATCTCATTTGTCTTAGTTGATCTCGACTCTTGTTTTCCAAATCGACTTTTCTCGTGTTACCTTGGGACAATCTCGCTCAAGCTTTACAAAAATCTTGTACCTTTCATAGCATTATATAACATACCTAAGTTTTTCTTTAACATCAAGCTTTTGTTTCCCACTATTATTTCTTTGTTATTAACAGCCTGCACACCATGTCCGATTATTGATTAAAGGTTTTGTGTTTCTCAAACAGGGTTATCAAAAAACATTGTTTAATACAAGATATCCATGAACTATAGCGGTTTCTACCTGCAGTGGATGCGCTTGATATGAGAGGAGCTAACAGTTGGCAATTGCTCGCGGTTTATCTTCTACTAAGAAGATTTCAAAAAAAAACTTGTGGGACTCTATATGAAAGAGTAAAAATATTGTGAGTGAAATACTTACATGAACATAAAAAAAACTCGTCATAAGCAATTGTAGCAGAATAAGCAATTGCAGCAACATTTGTCTCATTGATAATATGCATAGAGGCCGGAGATCACACCAACATCCTTGGTGGCTTGTCTCTGTGAGTCATTAAAATAGGCTGGAATAGTGGCAATTGCAAAACCTCAGACATTTGAGATACTGTTTGCAGGTCACTCAGTTTTGAATTCAGATTTTACTACATGCTGGGCATACTTTGAAATCTTTCAAAATATTTCAAAGTTCAGAATCTTTCAAAATCATTCAAAGTTATGGTGTTATCTACCACTCGTTAATAGCCATTGGTTTCGGCATAAAGTAAGACCAGGTCCACAAATCTAATCAAGCTTTTGTTTCCCACTATTATTTCTTTGTTATTAACAGCCTGCACACCATGTCCGATTATTGATTAAAGGTTTTGTGTTTCTCAAACAGGGTTATCAAAAAACATTGTTTAATACAAGATATGTTAAGGGAACCTTTATTCGTCGTGACTTGCAACCATGATATGTTCAACCCTCTACAATATGCAAAAATTCAAAAATGGCGTATGTTGGATCCAAGAAAAAACTGAAAATACCACCATCCATTCTAGAATTTGCTAAAAAATCACCTCGTCATCTGTCCCGATCCACCCAAATTCCACTATGTCCCACCATAATAATCTTCCCAACTGTAAGAAACTAAAATTAGTCTTATTATGTTGCATGATGGGTTGGGCTGGGTAAATGGCATGTTAGACGACCAATGATACTTTTATATTCTTGATTATATTTCATAAATAAGTGGTCATGTTAAAGGTAGCATACAGATAAGAATATAACTTACTGAGAATATCGGCTAAATCCAGATCATCGTCTCTAGACTGCATTCCTGAAGATTTATTCATTGGCCTGTTGAGGTAGCAAACAGATAAGAATATAAGTAGCTTCTAATTAATTATATGTTATGTAGCTGAATGCAAACATATAATATACTAATTCATAGATGGCCGACGGATGGGCATCCTTTCATCCACAAAGTTCCGCATGTTCGCATCATAGGTCAGCGAGAAAGCTAAAAAATTTCAAGTAAATTAAAGCGAGAAAGATGAAAGTTAGCACGTGTGACATATGAAAGTGGAGATCTTTGATTCACTAACCTGCACTTGATCAACTCTCAGTTGGGGTAGCCAAGATGGAGACCTTGACGTCCAAGCAATGACCTACAGGATTCACAGTGAGGGGTGCACCATGTTCAGACCTCACAAAGTTGCTTCCATTTTTGTCCACTAACATCGTGAGATCATTATTAAGGCTAAAAGAACAACAATAAATCCAAGACGCTAACCTATGATTGCGCCATAGTGCATATTTGCATAAGGTTCCTCACGAGTAAGAATCTCCCATAACACAATCCCAAAAGAGAAAACATCAGCCTACAACATCACAACAAATCAAAAAAATATTTAAGAAGAAATAGATTATCGACTCAGACCATAAAATATACAAACAAAGCTTTAGGAGCTCATATTTACCTTCCCATAAACTTTATTGCTGCCACCGTTTAGTAGCTCTCGAGCCATCCATGGTAGGGTTCCCCTAACTCCGCCCGAAACCAGAGTGTTACAATTAATTGTATAAAGTCCAAAGTCACCTACCTACATAAGTATAAGTTGAAATGTCATTAAAAAGTACACGAGAAAGAATTGGGTAAGAAATGAATAACAATAACAGATCCTGTGATAACCTTGCAAATAGGGCATGAAGAATCCTTCATGTTAACCAGAATATTGTCGCATTTCAAATCGAAATGAACAATGTTCTTGGCATGTAGATATTCCATTCCGAAGGCTGCATCCATTGCAATTATAAGCCTTTTGCGGTGATCAAGATGCATGTAAATCACAGAAAAGAAACAGGTAAGTTATCAACCAATTCTGTCAATACTTAAGTTATTGATACACCTATCTGATATTTTTATTTTTGAGAAAGAAAAAAAAGGGTGATATGCGGAAAAAGGAACCAACACTGCTCCAATTTACATTTCATGTAAGCCAGCATGGTCAAAGATATCAAAACATCATTTTGACATGTACCATGTACGCGGGTTTCCCTAAATCAAAATAATTAAAAGTAAAAAAAATATCAAAATACTGGAAAATCATTTTTGGGGCAAAAAATGGTATTCTATACCTTTTTTTGCAAATAGCCTGATAAAAATATATACAACTTACAGAACTAAAAGATGAAATTAATATTTCGTATTGGTATTATGGAAGCATAAAGTCAGTTAAAAGAGGAATTGTTACTTATCTTTGCGGAGTAGGACATGCCTTAGCGAGCCATCAACCATGAAGTCTGTGACAGTCGCTAACGTGCCATCGGGCCCCATCTTGTACCACACCATAAAATGCCATTGCATTGGGATGATGGAGCTTTGAGATAATATCAGCTTCACGCCAAAACTCGACGGTCTAGAATAAGAGAAAGATAATGTAAGATGACAAATCGAGAATTGTGATAAATGGGTGAGAACTGAGAATTAATCAAGGTTAGATGAAAATATTGATGCTTACTAATTTTTCTTGTTCAGATGATCGGCCTGTAAAGCAGCTCTTCTTGATGATACAAATGATTCATCCATTTCAGTTCCTCTTTCTCGTAGCCAAATTAATTCAACACAATGGAAAACGTAAATAAAAAAATTACACCATATCAGCCGGGTTTTTTTAATAGGGTTGTTGATTTGGGTAACGATTCATTTGTGTTTTCCTGAATCTAATTTGTGATTAGGGATGCGTTTATTTTTTTTGATCTCATGAATGTGAATCGAGGAGATACGGCTTATGATTTGTTTGATGGTGTTTGTTGTGAAAATTAAATGTGAGGTTACTCTACACAAGAACAACCGTTGATTATTTTGAATGATGGAAGTGAGGATCAGCCGATTCAATCGTTGATTATTTCTTTAATTTACAACATAATATATACAAAATAATAATCAAAAATAAAATTGAATAAACATGAAAAAAAAATCACTAACATGTATTTTCAATTCGTTTAGGGTTTTCTTGTGGATGATTCAAACGATGAATGATTAGATTGGGCATCGTCCTATGTTTGTTAATGAATTTCTCTGTGTTTTTTTCCTTCAAAGATCTAGGTATAGTAATTGATTTAAGGTGAGAGGCGTGTAGGTGATGTTTGGAAGGTTATTTTTGGGAGCATTAATTGTGGCTTGTTATCAGCCGTTGATTATTTCTCAATTTCCAGGTGTCGTTTTTACAATTTTTTCCCTCAAGATCAAAGTTTCAAAAGCTTATTTTATATAGGTTATAGATTTTAAAGCTACAAAACTGAAAGTACGGAACGTAAAATATAAAGTTTGATAAGTCAAAAGTATTGATAGACATAAAATATGTAACATAAAACGATAAAAAAAATTGTGTTAGCCCGTCAGCAAAGTGGATAAATGTGAGTGAGGGGGTGCAAGAATCCTATAAGGGGTACCCTAACAACACCCTTGTAAATATTTCAACTATAAAAGAATTGATATCTGCTAAGGTTCCTCGTTTATTCAAGTCGTTTTCTCTTTCGAACATATCAAAATCTCTTAATATTTCAAGTGTTTAATTAATTGGTCTTTGGGTTGTTATCGTTTTATTTTTTGGTTTTGTGTAAGTATTGTATTGTTTTGGTTTGCATCCGTATTTGGGATAACTCTTTTCTTTGTATATTGATCGCACTCATTTGAGGACGATTGTTGTTAAGTAATAAGCACTAAGGGATGGTTGGTTGAGTGCAAATCTTGTTGCTTTGATAGTTGTGAGATGGTATCAGAGTTCAAGGTTTGATTGAGTTATGATTTTAGGGTTTATGACAATTGTTGTCAGATTTAGGGATTTTGTGTTTTTTGCATTGCTTTGTGTTTGTTATTATCGAGTCAACGATTAATTATTGAATTTTAGGTTTGTTTAGGTAGCATTGATTCGATCTTGGCTTTAGGGTTTTCATCGTGAGAATCTGTGGGTTTGGGGTCTTTATTTGTGGTGTTATTGATTCACTTGGTAGTTTATGGTATTTTTTTGGCACTATTATAAAATCATAAGTTAAGGATATATTGGTGTTTGAAGGCAATTCTTGACTAAGTGAATCAATACTTTTTAGGTTTTGTGGGTTTGTAATCGATAACACTGATTCTTGACTAAATGGATCAAGAATTGTTGTTTGTTCTATGTATTCCGTTGTCTCAATCATAACAATGTAAGAAAATCTTTCTTCTCTTAATTCAATAGAGTAAACACTTGTGTTCTTTAAGGATATTGGTTAAACTTGACCTATTTCTATAAGAGAAGCAAAGAAACATGCTCAGGCCAACATCTTGAATACAACTTTTTTGCTTCTGTTTGGATTTGTGATTTTGTGAGTTTTTGGTTTTTCTTTACTGTGCTTATCTTTGATATTCTGACTTGTTATTTATTTTTTGGTTCAACAGAGCCGATGTTCCTAAAAGGTTTTTTGGTTAAAGTTTTTGGTTTAACAGAGCTGATATGTTTAAGTGTTTTTATAAAAATTTGGTGAAAATTTGTGATTATTGGTTTGTTATTTTGTTAAGTTTGGGTAAGTGTGTTGAAATATCAAACTTATTTCAAGTTTATAAAGTTCTTGGACTAATTTTAGCATATATGCAAAGATATAAAGTTTGATGCGGCGTATGTTGTTTTGTCTTGTGCAGACTTGTCTTTGCAAATATTAAAAGGATTAATATCTGCTAGGGTTTCTCATTCACTCACGCTGTTTTCTCTTTCACACATACCAAACTCTCTCTCAGTATTTCACATGTTTAATCGTTTAGTGTTTGGGTTGTAATCGTTTGATTTTTAGTTTTGTGTGGATTGTTGGATTTTGGTAGTAGGATTAGCACCTATACGACTAGATATGTGTGAGCCTATTGGGGGCACACACGTTAAGACACGAAGAGTACGTTTATTATGTAATTAATATATATACTTGTTATATATTTATTAATTATATAATATGTTTCATTTGCTTATATTACAAATTGTTATGTAAATGTCTTATATATTTCACTGAGCAAAATACCTTAGATAACATACTCCCTCCGTCCCATAATTATAGTTCACGTTTTCTTTTTTGTTTGTCTCAAATTAATTGTTCACGTCCAAAAATAGATAGGAAATTTATATTAAGTTTACCATATCGCTCTCGGTTGATGTTATTATTACACACTTTAAAGAAGTTAGAAATTAATTGGTTAAGGGTAAAACTGTCATTGTGCAAAAAGTAAGAGAGAGAAAGCTGTAAAGATAATGTTTTTCTTAAACTACGTGTTTTTTGTCGGTGGACTATAATTATGGGACGGGGGGAGTAAGACGTTTAACTGTTTTAGTAAGCAATCATAAACAACTCCTTAGTATGTCATTAAGTTAAAAAGAAGCGTGAACTGTGAAGGATGCATATTTTTTGCATCTTTAGTTTATACAAAAGTTACAGATACAAAACTGAAATGATCAGATATCAACCAATGTCATTGTAACGAGGGTAGGCTCGCGCTCCGCTGCGGGACGATTAGCGGCCGTCGTTTTGGGTTGGCGGAAAAATGTGTTAGTGTTGGAATGTATTTGCAACATCGACATCTAAAAAGCATTTCACATTGTGGTTCAGATGCAATTACTATGTCGAAAAAGAAAGAGCAGTAATGGTCAAAAGTGGTCAGCTACACTATGCCAAAGCAATTCGTATGGGCGGAGCGTTTCTATACCGAAGTAATAAATAGTAAATAAGCTATTCTGAAAGTACAAAACCAAATATCCCACCTGCACAACTAAAATGTTACCAATTCATACAAAAAAACCAAACTCCCCATGTACTTGCACAACCAAAATGATAACGATTCATACAAAGAGTATATATGAATAACATATACATAAATTGTGATTATTGAACCCAAGTCAAACTAAGGAGATATCGAATCTCATCAAATCCAATATCCTGAAACCTTATAGAGATGCTTCATCTACTTGATTCGTCTAATTCTTTTGGGTTTAGTTAGCCTTTACAACTCAACAACTTTGCGGGTTTAAAAGCTTACATTTACCACTTCTCGCGGACTTCCTT